>WOGN01010626.1:0-10328 GCA_015342105.1 Leptinotarsa texana | reverse complement strand
CATTGTGCATATAAATTAAACGTGTGTAAATAAATTAGTTACGGAAATATTGTAAAAATAAATTAGTTTAAGACAGTTAGTGCTTTAATTCGTTACAGTATTTTGTCCCCATAAGGATTATTTTCACAACGTTTCGGCAAAGTCTCATTTGGCATCTTCTGGTGATGTCTGGTTTTTGTCAACCAGACTGATTAGTTCGAACTCTGTGTCTCAATTTATAGGGATGGATGTTTTGGTCTTATTACCTGAGCTGCGTCTCCTGCCTCTGTTATTGTACCTGTATTGTCATGTGCCTAGTTTTGCTTCTGGGGTTGAGCAGTCTGAATGCTTGTGCGAAGTGATAAAACGGATCTCCATGTTGGTGGTAATCTTTGCGCATCATCCCTCTTGTTCATATTATTAGGTATTTTTTCAATTTCGATAGCCTCTCTGATTGTTCGCGATTAAAAGTTTTCATTGCTTGCTAGTATTTTTGTTTTATCGAAATTGATGTTATGTCCTGTCTGCAATACGTGTTGGAAGAGAGAAGACGTGGTGACTTTTTTCTTCACTGCTAGTTTGTGTTCATCTTTGCGTATGTTGATTCGTGTGTTGGTCTGGCCGATGTATGTCCTGTCACAATCGTGGCCTGGTACTTCATACACTCCTTGTAACTCCAGTGGTATCTGATCCTTGGGATTACGAAGCATGGACCTCATTGTCCGTTCTGGTACGAATGAAGTTGCTATGTTGTGTCGGCGCAGAATTCTGCTGATTTTTTATGTTGTTCCTGCAATATATGGTAGTGTGGTTGTTATGACCGGTGTATCTCTAGTTTTTTGTGGTTTCCGTGTGGTCTTGGAAGCCGCTTTTATACTTTTTTCTGAGTAGTTATTCATTAGTAGAATTGTTTCGATGGTGTTCAACTCTTGTTGTCTGTGATCGGTGTCTGCCAGCCTCCTCGAACGTGTAATCACTGTTCTTGCCACCGTGTGAATTTGTTTTAGGTGGTGGTGAGAATTTGTGTTTAGGTACCTATTCGTGTGTGTTGGCTTTCGAAAAAACCAGACATCACCAGAAGATGGCAAATGAGACTTTGCCGAAACGTTGTGAAAATAATCCTTATGGGGACAAAATACACAGAACATGGAGCGGAACCCGCTATGAAATGAAATACCATCAAATTCCATAAAAAGAAGCAAACTTTTCGTTATTTTATTCAACTTCTATAGTTTGAATAATGAGTGGTTGAAAAAAATAAAAAAATCCAGCGTGAATGAAACTTGAATCCAACACCATAGAGTTAATCAAATTTCTAATTACTCTCATTTTGTTATAACCGATGGTATAAACTCGTTTGCACTTCCCGTGTTTTATTCCTGATTTTCGTGAGAAATGATATATTTTAAAACGAAATGTCAGTTCAATGATTAAGTTTGACATTGGAGAATATATTTTGAAGTAGAAAATTTTCAAGACTTACTTGCGATTAAAAATAATTGAAACACTGCTGCGAAGTTATAGATTTGCTCATCTGCGATTGGCCTACAGGCAGTGAGTTATGAATCTGGTCAATTATGATTGGTTCGAAGGTGTGGGTAATCAATCATTTTCCTGTATTATAGTAGATGGAATGAAAAGGAATTTTGTGTTGTATTATCTTACAACTCATCAACATATTTTAATTCACCACTTTGATATTTAGACTATTATGAAACTCGGAATGCTGGTATTGGTTGAAAATTGAAACGTACTATTTGAATTATCGTTTTTTCTGCTTGTTATATGTGTTTAAAATAAATAAAATATGGGATCCCTCGTGAACGTGTTTACAATTCACATCCCATATCACATATCAATTTCGAATGCAATAAACGCCTTCGTCAGTAGTATATAAAAATGTGTTGTAGCATTTCTTTTTCTTATCTTATTTCTACAGCGTGTGTTTGTATTTTTCGAAGGGTTACTTGGAACCTTGGAAAGCCGATTCAGACTGCCCACTTGCTCAGCATCTACAACATCTGTTCAGCAATTTAGAAGAGATATATAAGTTTAACAGGTGAGTTGTATAATTCTCCTTTATAACACCCAAACCGTCGCCTCGGTTAAAACTGGTTTTATTTTACGCCTCTCTTTGCAGATTATTTCGAGATTTATGTCTGAACGCAAATACGTAAAAATTGGTATAACGTGATAGTATTAAAATGAGAAACGATCGTGGTTAATGCGGGTATTTGTTGAGTTATCCGATCTGACATAATGAAGGTGCTTGAAAATTATTTGAAACCATTCAGACATTCTCGAATGTTCCTCGCCCGTTTTTCATTCGACACCCACATAATTATAATTTGTAGAGAATTCCTCGAACGAAATATTTAATTTACTTGTTGTCTTCATTATTTGAATTTATATTTTCGTCATAGGTTTTAATATATCGATGACACATGTACTATTTAGAAATTCTCAGACTCTGCATTAAATTGGTACACTTTTGAGCACCTTCGATGTATTTGAAAATGACAAATATGAACGCAATCATCAACTCATGAAAATATAAATCAAGTAATGGGTCAGTGACTTCATCATAGAAATAGTAATGAAATTTAAATTTTTCTTTGAACTTTGGGAACTGAGATAAGTGTGACCTTTACGCAACATTGTTTCAAAAACTTTTATAATAATGATCTTTCTTGTCGTTTGAAAGTAGTTCATATAAAATAATAATATTAATAATATTAGGTATGCTTTATTGTCTAAAGAACATCAGGTCTTATTGACGGCTACAAAGTTTCTTCAGTCACCATATATGCACACATATACATACATATAGAATATAAGTCATGTTGAAATAGCTTAATATATAGTAAAGATATATCTGTACTAACTGTCTTCACATATCTCTTCACAAGTATAATAGGGTCTACCACATAATAATTTTTTTACTGACCAGGTAAATTATTAAACATTTCAAGACCATTATGATATCAGTTTATGTTTGTTAATCAAACAGACTGTATCTAAAATGAAGTTTTCAAAGACTGTCAAAATTGTATGTAGTTCAAACAAGAGTTTGCAGGAATCTCGACTTTTAGCATTGCACATGAGTTTAGTTAGCTCAAAACTAGGTCTGTTTTCAATTATCTTGTCTGCGTTCTTTGTTGTTACTGGTATGTTGTCAATAGAGCAGCGGAATGAATGATATTAAGTTTGTTTTGGAAAAAACAATGGCAGAATATTGTAGCCGCACATTTTTTTCGTTTTTTTATATCTGAGCCTATGGTCTCATAGAGATTACATTAAATTTTATTATGCCATAATATTGTGGTATCATCGAAGAATAGGGTGAATAATAATAATAATCGTTCCTTTTATATTAATGTAAATAGTTTATATATAACAAAAAACATCGGCCCCAATATTAAACCTTGTAGTATACCATTTGTTACTTCGCTTTCTTATGAGGATGATGAGGTGTTCACAATCTGACTTCTTCCTGTGAGATAATTCTTGAACCATTCATGAATAATTCCACGGATGACATAGGGTTTCCGTACCTACCTGCCGCTAAATTAAAAATGCAGAAAGATTATCCACTAGTTTATATTAATGTATTTAAATTATCAAAATATTGTAAAATTGACAGTATTACAAAATAATGAAGTTACAAACAGGTCTTTATTCATCATAAGAAGAAATAAACAATAAAAAGTTACAATAAAATATAGTATGCTGAATGGGCGAGGTTTAGCTATTATAGCTGCTTTTTAATAAGGACGGAAATTGTTATCAGTTGTCATAATAATTTCCGCACATTCAGTGCAATCAGAAATGAATTATAACTGTTGTCATAAAACAAATGATGTGTGATAAAGCAAATGATTTTAGATAAATGAAAATATTCTTTCACAATTCCGTTCAAAAAGTTGTTAGGTTTTTTAATTATGTGGTACAAAACTCACTTTCAGTCTTTTTAGCAGGTGAAAGTCCAATTGTTCAATGTTATCTTTCTATAGAATAGTACTATTTCTTCTCAATATTTTTAACGTTACCGAAATATATTACTACATAATGTTTTTAATTCATTTCTGCTTTTTTTATTTCGAATCCAAACATTTATGCACTTCAACCTGATGACGCAGGCAAACTATAATGTCTCTGAGAAAAAGGTATCCAATATATACTCACCTCGTTTCTGATATGCAATATTAGATACAAAAAGCTTCTAATAAATACGATTGTTTTAGGCAAATATTTTTAGTTTGGTAACTTTATTAGGAAGCCAGTTCGTTCTATTCACACTTATATACAGTTGTTTATTTCACTCGTAATTTGTTTGGATTCAGAAAATGTAGAAACAGTTAAAAAACACAAATTCCCACAAAAATAATTCCAAGGAAGGTAAAAAAACTTTAATGTACTTGCTATAAATTATCTATTTTTGGTATTGACACAATTCTGGAAATTGTCCTAATCATGAAGATAATAAATTAAAGGAGCCTTTTGCTTGTGTGTCAAGGTACAGAAAAGATAAAACATAGAATAGACATTGTTATCGCCTATTATTTAGTAAAATACCATTTCATTATGCTTGAACATTGATTAAGGAACATGAAGGAACGAACAACTCCTTGAATAGTTTTCTATAAATGACGTGTTATGAAGAATTCTTTTGCATAGATAATTTAGAGAACATTTTGTGGTTATAAATGCATGGAAAATTTTTGTTAATTATCTGTCTTTCTGAATACCATCATAACCATCAAAAATAATGAATTTATCACCATTATATAGTACCTAAAGAGGTCAATGTACTTGACGTACTTTAACTTTTAAAAATAGATTCAGAATATCAATTGAATATTATTCAAATTACACACTTGAAATAATTGTGGAAAGTACGTCTGAGCAATTCCTAAAATATATTGTAATTAGAAAAAGAAAGGTTGAGCGCAATTTTAGCGTTTTAGTATTTTCATGAGAAATTATATAAAAACTACTATAACGTATATAAAATGTTGGAAATTTTGGCTATATATGCTCTTGAATAAAAATTAAAATATTTAATTTCTTTTGTGTAAGGAATACTTAAAAAACTCTTTTTTCAAGAGTGTTCTACATTTCCGTCTCATCAATAAAATATTTATACATATTTTTTGCAGGTCATTTCTGGAAGACTTGAAGATAGCCAATTGCGAAGCTACAAAAATAGCAAACTGCTTCCTTCATCATGACTTGGGATTTTCTGTGTACAATGAATATTGTCAGAATTATCCTCGCACAATGGAGATTCTTGGACAACTGACCAAAGACGAAACAATGGCTTCTTTATTCAGAGAAAGACAGTTTGCATTAGGACATGCCCTGCCGTTAGGATCATATCTGCTGAAACCTGTACAAAGGATTCTCAAGTATCATCTTTTATTGCAGGTAATTTACTAAACACTAGATACTTCTACTTGAGATGAGCATAGTATGAAAGAAAATGCCATTTTTCATTTCATATTACCAAACCTCCAGTGAGTCTAGTGCTTGAATCATTCGGGTATTTTTCCCTTTCGAAAAGACATTTCAATTGTCTTCCAATTTTTCTCTTTATTATCACTTACCGGACGTGTTCTACAAATCAATGGGATACAATAAAGGCCGTAGCCAGAAAACAATTTCGGGGTGGAATTTGGTTTAGTGGAACAGTAGAAAAACTTGAAATATAAAAATAACGAAAGAAAAATTGTCTTTCGTAATCATATATATTTATTAGAAAACCATTACAGAAATATTAACATCTTTTTACAAAAAAAAATATTTTTATAGCTTTCTTTGCAGCAAACAAATCAATTACCTCCTCAGTTTCGCCTGGTTTGTGGAGTTTTAAGGCGTTTCAGAGAAGAAAAAGTCCTTTCAGGGGTACATGTGGAAACAGGTAGTGTCGTCAAGATTTTTGAAAGTTCTTACGCACATTGCCGTCGATAACTCCTGACACTCGCATAGGACATGCAGTTTGATCTTCCTATTAGCACATACTGCATAGAACTGTGTCCACTAGCCTCATATTATGGAGGTGTTTTCTTAGTTGACAATGGCCAGTCAGAAATCCTACTGTTAGGCGTAGATTTTTCCTGGGCATCGCTAGATATTTCGTCGTCACCAACTTCCCTGGGTCGCTCAGGGTGATCCTGGTAAGATTGTATCCTTTGATTTCATCCCATCTCTTTAGGGATTGAGCACGGGTATAACATTTGGCTAGTTCCGCAATTGTCAAAGTTATCAGGCCGTATGTGCCACTGGGTCCTCGGCTAAAGAGTCGGCAATGCGATTACTTTTACTCGTGTCGTGCCTTTTAATCCACCCCAGGATAATGTTATTATCTACCGAGGCTCCAAAAAATATTCTTACAATTTCCCGACGTTATTTATGTCAGTGGTCATATGAAGGCCCGTTTTCCATAAGTTGTTCTATTGCAGAATCGGAAAAATTGAATATATTTAGAATTAAATTTTTCGAACCCCAAATGAATATTTATATTTTCTCCATTTGAGTTATACAACCTCAATTGATTCATACACCACATCATTTCGAAAAAATAATCATCTATTCATATACTTTCTGTTTCCAGAGACTGTCCAAGCAGTGTGATCCTGTCCACAAACCTGCCGTAGACTTAGCACTCACAACGATGACTGGAATCGCCTCCGATATAAACAACATGAAGCGTAAGCATGAGCATGCAGTACGTGTACAAGAAATCCAGTCTCAGCTGTACAGCTGGAATGGTCCAGATCTGACAACCGTTGGCGAGCTCATAGCAGAGGGCACTTTTAGAGTAGTGGGTGCGAGGGGACGTAGGCATGTATTTCTTTTCGAGAAAATGTTCGTGCTGGCTAAAAGCAAACAAGGGGGTGCTTTGGCTTACAAGAGCCATATTGATGTAAGTTTTTCTGTAATGAATTCCGTTATGGGCAGGTATTCAAATTGTTTGTAATATTACTATGAAATTCCTGAGAAATGAATATCCTCGTTCATTTCCTCACTTTTATTGTATCACAAGAATTGTCAACAAATTCGTATTTTATTAATGACATTTGGTTAACATTATTCAATCAGAACATTGCTTTTGCGGCCGAGGTGCTCAATGTAACTATTTTTCGGATGAGAAGGCCGTCGATTTTTGGAATACTTCCTGAATTTTTTTCCTTGGAGTGATCGGAGAAAGAAACTAAAGATTTATAAACCTCTGATAAGCTAGCCAATCGCGCCAGCGGGATAAAATTTGAAAAAACGACGGCCTTCAAACCCGAAAAATAGTGACATTGGTTGCAAATATATATAATTGAAAATTTGCTAAAATCTTCATTGGTTGAATAAAAGGTTTACTCTACTAGAAATTTGAACTGTGAAATGTTTCTCAATTAACTGTAGAATGAAATTACATCTTTATTTCTATTTAATAGTGTTCCAGTTTGATGCTTGTGGAGCAGGTTAGAGGAGAACCACTTTCATTCCAAGTCATATCATTTGACAATCCTCGTCATCAGTCAACACTTAAAGCTAGATCACCCCAACATAAAAGAGATTGGACGTTACAGATAAAACAAGTCATTCTAGAGAACTACTCTGCTGTGATTCCAAAACATGCCAGGCAACTAGTTTTGCAGTTGGGTCAAGATTTAAATGAAACCGGTAAGTACTAAATTATTTTTGAAACCTGGTAGTGATTTAATTAGGCATTTTTTTAATGTGATTGGCGATGTTTTTGGTCAATGTTGGATGTGCAGGCTTTCTGTGTTTGAATGAAATCTATCAGAAAAAAAAGTAAATAGTATATTAAAAATACTAGGAGAGAAATGGGATATTGAAAATACTAGGAGGGAAATATTAAAATGATTTAGTTGAAAGAGAAAATAATAATCAAAAATGAGATAGAGATATAGATAAATAGAATATTCATTTCCCAAAATACCAATATTACAATTCTTCTAAAATATAATAACAATATTTCAGAGTCAATGGTAAATAAGCATAAAGCATACAGATAATAACTTGCTAATTGTTACATATGAGCAATATGTATGAATATTGATCAATTAGAAATATTGAGGAGGAATGGTAACCCGAATCATTCAAGAAAGTTGAAGTTTTTCTTTGTAACAGTTGTATGATTGGAAGTAAGAATCTGAACTTTTAGATCTGGTGATTGATCTAAATAGAACATCCGTTTTTGGAAAATAAAGATTTTCGCGTTCTACTTTTCCATTTTTATACAAAAAAATGTAGGAATCTTCAAAATAAACTCCTTTCAAATATGTGAAGATCATGCAAAGAAGTAACTCAGGCATAACGTGATAGAAGTCTCAATTCTATGAATGAATTGAGTATAATATCATCCAGATTGGTGCTAAAAAGAGGCAATAAGAGAAGTGCCTTATTCTGAAACATTGGATGTCCACCATTGAAAATGATATTGTTACATGTAAGTGAAATTTACCTCTTTCAATTAGTGTATTGTGCAGCAATCCTGTGAAAGATATCTGATTCAATTCCGTAACGAATGTTTAGAGTACAAAATGCATAGAAAAACGTATTTTTGTATAATTTAATGTCCATAGAGAAGTAGTTGTTTATATGAAAGTAGTTGTTTCGAGAGGGCTTTTTCTTTTAGTTATTTCTTTGCATGATCTACACATCTTTGTAAAGAGTTTATTTTGAAATTTATTGCTTTCCTCCTTTCTTTAAAAGATTCATAAATTTTTTTGTATAAATTATTCTCCCCTAAAAATATACATCTTTAAATTTAAACATCTGTCTGGTGGATCTTGAGTAATCTATACAGATGGGGCGTGTGATTTTTCTTCAAGGTATGGCAATATTGATGGTGTTAATCTCTTCATAGACCACTTAGAGCCTTCTATTGTTCTTCAGGGCTGATCTTAGAAATGGGAACCGTTCTCAATACAGCTGCTTCCTGATTTTTGTCCTATATTTTTTCTCTCCTAGATTTCAAACTAAACGCTAGAAATTTGAACCCCACATTCACTGAATTGAGCATTGTGAATTGATTTTTCAATGTACCAGTGTTTCAAATCATTTAATTTGATTTAAGGCATTTTTTTGTAGAGGACGTGAACAATGATAAGTGGTCACCCCTCAGGCAGAATTCCACCCCTCAATACTTGGAAAGAAGGAGCCGATTGAGGAAAACCCGAGATTTCACGAACAGAAGGGCATCTTCTCAGGATAGGTCCATTCTGTCACCAGGAAATTGGAGAAGAAAATCTGAACCCAGTATGATTCCCCAGTACAACTCGAAAACCATGCCCAAGAAAATCACCAAATTAAAGAAAGCCAAAGAATTCAAAAGCGCTACTTTTTACACTGACTTATCGGATTCAGAGAACTTTGAAGTGGTTGGCGAATCCCTAGAATGTTTACCTCAAAATAATTCTGAACTAACAGCTGATGAACAGGCCAAACAACACCAGAGGTCCGATGACAGGGTCAAAAACAACATAGAAAAAATCGTGTCAGATATTCTCATGGAGAACCAAACTTTCAATAAGGCTCTTAGTAGACCAAACACTAGGAAAAATGCTACAAATGACCCCACTATGGTGTGGTATGATGATAAACTTAAGGTACCTGCCAAATCAGATTCATTACCTAGGTCTTTTCAACTCAATGATCAGATTGATTCCATAGACGGGGGACTGGATTGTAAAAATGAAAGGCTGATGCATGATATGTCATTGAAGGAGAACCCGGATATTGATGTAGAGGAGCAACAAGAAAAGTGAGTACTTATTTCTTAACTTTACTAGAGAAAGTCATTAGAATACAATAACTTGGTACTTCATGAATTTGAACAAACTATTGAAGTTATGGTAGATATTTCGTGTTGTTGCTGCATCTAAACGAAAAACAATGTGTGTTCACTGCATGTGCAAACAATGGCAAAGGAACGTTCCTTTGCAACTATGCTCAAGTTTGACTGAAATTTCATTTTTTATATCCAAATCTTTCCAATACAATCCAATCTTATATTATGGTACTTTTTTCTTCATCAATGAATTCTGTTTTCCTTTTCCTTTCATTTGATGTACTGCATGTGATGATGCGACTATCTGTTTGAAGGTGATTGACAATGTTTCATGATGAATTTCAGTAGTTCGGACTTCCATTGTCGAATATGTAAAATGATTTGTAATTCCCGAAACAACTGAAAAAGAAGAATTTAAAATAAATAGCTGTCAATAAAAATTATATTAAGTAAAAATAACCTGAAATGAAATAATAGTGAAATAAAATACAAGTAAAATTAAAACGATTGAACAAAAAATAAAGAAATACAAATAAAT
>WOGN01010624.1:0-10328 GCA_015342105.1 Leptinotarsa texana | reverse complement strand
TGTTTTATAACTTTAACATAGTTTTTATTCTGTTCTGTTTTATTGTGCAATATAGCCAATATAGTGTTTAATATATTATTTTTTATAAGTGTACTGTGTACTTATTGTTTTCTTCAAAAAAAATCTAGGTAGATGTAAGAAAAATTTCATAGTTTTCCACGCTGAAATGGGAAGGAGTGATTGATTATAATATTTCTACCCTGGTAAGTTTGATAAAGGAGCTTTATCAATATTTCGCACGACGGCGTCGAAGTTACTTGGCGCGTCCCTGAATATAATACTAATAGTTTATATTGCGTGATTTTTTTATAGTTGGGCAAGTGCACTTGTTTGCCTCACAATCATGAATTGTCAGTTGTAGAGGGGCTGTTCAGATTTATATATCGTAAATGATATAAATTCAGTTTTACTTATGTTGAGATTTGAAAGATTATGAGTAAGGCTGTGTCATCAGTATAAGGAATTATTCTCCCTTTGAGATTTTTCATAGAAGTTATGCTATTGATGTATACTGAGAAACGTACCGGGCCCGATACTGTTCCTTGCGGAACTCTGATTTTATATCATTTAGTTCACTCAGGCAGTCTTCAATTTTTACAATTTGCGATCTTTGCGACAAGTAATCTCTCATCATATTGAGTACATTATCTGTAACACCATATTTTTCTAATTTTTTCACCAACAATTCATGTGATACATGAATGTCTTGGCCAGGTCAAGAAAAATGGCTAGGCTTCGCTCTGATCTATCCAAGGCACTGACAGCCTTTTCAACAAAATCCAAGACTGTTTTAACAGTTTTGGAATTATTTCTAAAGCCATACTACCTATCTGTGATAACATCATGTTTGTTAAAAAAAAAGCCATCAGTCTACTTTTGACACTTTGTTCAAATAGCTTCGCAAAATTATTCATCACAGAGATAGGTCGGTACTAGACTTATATATTGAGGTGACTAGTGATTCTTTCCATTGCCTTGGAATTTTCCCATTTTTGGAAGGAAGGTTTATTAAATGAACTAAAGGAAGAACAATTTCTTTATGGATGATTTTAATCATTTTACTAATTATACCGTCAGGACCAGGTGCAGAGTTATTTTTCAAACTGGCCACGAGGACAATAATCTCAGTATATGTGACAGGATGGAAAAAATGATGCACAGATCGATGGATCATTAGGAAAGTTCTCAGGAAGTGTTTCATTTTTTAAAATTTCTTTAGACATCTATTCCTATACTGATGAAATACTTATTAAAAACACCTGTTTTAGTTCTTTTATTCATTATGATTTCCTACCACGTAGTAACGACTACATCCATCAATTTATTGTTTTTTTTATTCCTATTTGTCACTTCATTAATAATATCCCATGTTTTTTCTTCATTTCCATTAGCATCACTTAGTTAATCTTTGTAATATACATTTGTGGTTTTCCTGGTTAACTGATCAAGTTTATTTATACAGTGTGTAACATAAGTACTTGCCCTAACATAAAAGTTAGGGCAATTTGAAATAAATAATGACAGCGTACGTAGCGCCTTCTAGATGTTACATGAAAATTAATATAAAATTATGATTTCCCACGTCAAAGAAACCCCTGCTACCGAATTTCGTGCAAATAACCTATTTTTTGCAAGAGTTATTTTCAAAAGGCGAACAAAAAAATTGAACTTCAACACCCCGTATCTCCGAAACGAAGCATTTTCGGACACAAGTTCATATAGACTTTTTTTGTTAAAATTGTCTCAGAAATACGTCACTTGAATATTTTAATGTACTTCTGTTACACCCTGTATAGGCTTTGTATTCATTTCTTAATTATTATGCTCTTGTCGGTGTGAGTCTCTGTTTGAGATAATCCTGATGATGATTCCTGATGAAATGAAAAATCAGTCTAGCCAAAATTCATTCAAAAAACTTTAATTTATGGATTTCGAAAACTCCAAGGAAAACATTTCAGAAATTACTGAACCAAAAAAATTTATTTAGATGGCTTCATTTGAATACTTAGCAATTTTCAGTAATAAATATACAAAATACAGTATAACATTGAGATTCAAATTACTCTATTTCCATTATTATGTAAAATTTAATCTGCTAGAAACATTTACATGGTCTCACTAGTATTATGAGGTTCTGCTGTATTTATATCCATTATCAAGTTATGTATGTATGTCATATGTCACTGTAATTCATACTTTTTTCGAACAATAATCATTAGTATCGTTACAGAAAAACTTCAGAACCCTGTTATCCAAAGCTTCAGAACATATCTTCATATGTAGCTTCTCCATAAAATTGAATATTTGTATGTTATTAAAAATATTCTGTAGGAATGTTTCATGTCACCAGATAGAGTAGTTTCAAAATAATTCGCAGATCAGAAAATTTTTTCAACTTTCCTCCATCCATCCAGCGAACAAAGTAGCCCAAACAATGATAGATGCGTGAGCACAACGCACATTTGAATCTATTGGATAAAATAACTGGATCTCCTTACGCTGACAACCAGATTTAATTGCAATCGGCTGGCGGAAGTCATTCAGGTATATAGATACAGGGTTCTACGTATGTTTTGTACATATATGGCTAAAAAAACTGCTAATTTGTGTCCTTACACTCCACCTAAAAAATTATCCTATACTCAGCCGCATATTATCTAAAAAAATGTATTAAAATTTGTCAGGGAGATCACGTGTACCATGCATGATTATATTTTGGATCACTTTGTTGCTTAGATGAACAGAGTATAGTGTTTTTTCTCGTGGGTCATCCAGTTTGGACCACTTGATATAAATATTTATCACTATGTTAAGCACATTTTTCTCACTCTCAGATACTTACGTATGCGAAATATTTCAGAATCAGTCTGAAAATAATGGATGTGGAATTTCGGTGGTTGGACACCGGTCTGAGAGCCTGATCATAGTTACAGAGAAGCGAGTCTCTGAGTTTTACTGCCGTTGTTTCAGAATTGCTTGGTGGGCAGCTGAAACCATCATACGCGTGTATAACTGAAACAAAAAATGTGGTTGACACTCTGATAGTATTTATAAATGTCAGATGTTTGGTGAACAAATACTCTGTTTGAAATAATCTTGCTAATTGCTTAAAATATTGAGATGGCAAAATGATCCACTAGAGCTAGAGCAGGGGGGGCAACCTGCGGTTCCTTAAAGGATTATTTGTGACTCTCGATGAATGTATAGTCGAAGTAACCGATATTGTGCATAGTTAAAGCTATCGGCGATCTCAAAGGCCAAAAAAACCAATACATAGAAATTAAGCCGCTGCCAACTAGTCCACGTGGACTGTAGACTTGGCGGTTCGTATTATGTTTATTAACCGAATTTTATGATTGGCTGAAGAGTCATAAAATTAAATTTGAAGTCATGTTACGGTGACGAATAGAATTCGAGGATGGTTATAAGAGTCGTGTTGTCATGTTGTCAATGTTCAGTTCAAGAACTAATCGCGATTTGAGTGTTGAAATTCGATATTGATGCAGTTATAATTACTTAATATTTTTGTTATCTGTTTGAAATATGGCGTCCTTGGATAAGTACTGATAGCAATAACGAGTATGATAACAACGCAGACTGTTCCTGTGTAGTGATTCCAATAGCGATGGTGAACAATGCGAAAAAAAGATACCAGTGAATAAGATTCGGATACTTTTGAATATTGAAACAGAGAGTATGGTTCAATGTGTATAAGACTCTACATCTCAAGTTTGTTTTCGAGGGAAACAAACTATTACAAGCAACATCAGATTTGACCGAAATTCCTTTCTCAAGTGTACGTAAAATAGTAAAACATAAACCTTATGAACGAAAGACGCGATGAGATACTGGATTACCAAAACCTTTAGATGTTCATCTAATAGAATCATTAAAAAACAATATACGACTGTTACAAAAGCAATGAGATACCTACAATTGAAATCATAAGCAAGAAATTGAATACTTCTGGCCATAACAAGAGTTGTGACAAAACTTCGGAATTGGATAAAGAAACTAGGATGTAGATTCAAAATAATAAACAACCAGCAAGCAGTTATGGAAAGCAGAAGAATACTGAAATTGCGTAAAAAATACTAAGAACAAATAACTAAATATAGACTAGAACAACGGAAAATTTTCTATTTGGACGAAATTTGGTATGACACTCACGTCACAGTTACGAAAGGGTTGACTAATGGTTCGAGAATGCGTACGCCTAACATGCCTGCAAACAAACGATCGCGACTAATCACCGTGCATTTCGGAGAAAGTGAAGGATGTGTTCCGAATTCTTTGAAATTATGTGGAAAAAAAATGGAATTCAATGTTGACTATCATTAGAACATGGAAGCCAATATTTTTGAGAAATAGTTTGAAAACACATTGATCCCAAATTTGGATGCGAATAGTGTAATAGTTCTTGATAACGCTTCCTATCATTCGCGACAGCTCATCAAAGTACCGAATAAAAATTCTAGGAAAGATAAAATACAAAATTGTTTAATAAGTAACAATTTATATTCTGAAGATAACTATACCAAAAACCAACTACTTGAAATTTTACAGACAAAAACCTTTGAAAAGGTGTATGCCCTTGAGAGTATTGCTGAAATGTATGGACACGCCATACTGAGACTTCCCCCTATTTTTGTATTTTCAATCCCATCGAGGTGATTTGGGAAAAATAGAGCTAGTTAAAGAAGTATTTAATATTACCGAAGAAGGCTGGCAGTAAGGATTAAAAAAGTAATTTCAATTGAAAAGGCTATATGGAAATTGGACACTTCCATATTAATGGTGGAAATCAATTCATTATTGATTTAAATAACGACAATGATAGTGAAACAGAGAATATGGAGGAGGAATTATCATTTTACGAGCGCTTTCGACAGCTGGTCGTGCTGTCATCTTCTAGGCACTATTCTATCTGAACGTGTTATCCTGTTGTGTGTCTTTTTATACCCTCCGAACGCCTCAGTACAGGTACTTCTGTTGCTTTAGATAAATTTGCCTGTATTTGGATTACATCAGGTACATCTTTGTCTTAAATCTTCTCTAGGTTTCTAGGAGTGTATATTGTTTTATTTAATATGTTGAATGTTAGGTCTTGTTGTGTTTTGACCCAATAAACCCAATAGTATATAAATAAAACCTCGCAACATACGCCATACAAAACAAACATAACTTTCCCCCACCAGAGAACATAAAACTCATAAAACAAGTCAATAAGGGAAACCGTATGGACATTTGGGAAAACTTAAACATCCATAAATTTAACAGTCAAAAATCATTTATCGAGGAACAAGTACAAAGCAAAACACAACAAAACCTAACATTCAACATATTAAACAAAACAATGTACACTCCTAGAAACAATAAACACACACGGTTGTGTGGGCGTATATCAGGCGCCCATCGCTTTTCTCACAATGATACTAGTATTTTTCGTTTGTTATTGTTTTAAGTTTATTTAAAAAAAATTTATTAACTTTTTAGTTTGATGTTCTTTAAAAGCGTGTTTTTTAGTTTTTTTAATCTATATTTATTATATTCGTATTTTATACAAGAAACCTTGTTTTTCTACAAAAAATATTGTAGCAGACACTTAAATTTTTTTATAATACATAGCAGAACTGTTGGTTACTGATGCAATATGTTACATGAGTAATGTACTCATTTTCATAAGAACTTCAATGGAATTACTAACCTAAACCTATCTTAAGAGTCCTAGCTGAGATAATTGAACATGAACAACTCTACATCATAGACAATTTCGGTCAGTCGACTCTGAAAATCCGTGAATGGTTGTAGTGTCCGCTAATAAATTTTACAAGTGATAAAACTAAAAAAAGGTGTAAAAAGTGTAGCAAGATCTTAACTTCGATTTATATCGGTGAGATTTTTTTTCCTAATCGAAAGATAAAGTGGTTTTTTCAGAGAGGTTTGCCGAATATTATCGGCATATATTCCTGATATTACCATGAACTCCACTAACATACCGAGTGTCTCTGGCTACAGGGACACTCAAAGTAATCAATCAAATGTTCAATCCAACTCATACTCTACTGCAGTCCAAAACCTTAAATTTCCATCCAGAGAGTAAGCCATACTCTTCAATTCTATCGAAGGAGTTAAAATACAGGAGTACATCATCGCCATCGGAACCAAATTTCAGCCTAAAAATATAATTTTCTCCTCTAGGATCTCCAATAACAGAGTTTGTATATACCTTTCCAGTCTTGCAGTTGTAGATACTTTCGTTCAACAAGGTGGCGAAATAGTGGTGAACCAACAACTACTTCATTCAGCCATACACGAGTCCTTCGCAAATCGACACAAGGTTATAGCCTTGTATTGCAACGTATTGGAACAGATGAAAAATTGACATATACAAGGAAATCTACTTGCTTTTATAGAAAATTTCTTGAAAAGTAGATCTTTTTCTGTGAGAGCTAATGACATTAACTCTATACACGGATGACCTAGTCCTATTTGTCAGTGGCAGAAATATAAACACATTAGAGTTACTTCTTCAGGAGGCGATATCAAGTCTAGAATTATGATCCTTCAATACAGGTTTCCAATTTTCACCAGCGAAGACCAAATGCCTCCTATTTTCCAAACAGCGAGCAACTAGTTTCCCAAACGTTACACTTAATGGACAGCAGTTAGAATTCGTTAAGGAAACAAAGTTTCTTAGGATGACATTTGACTACAAACTGAATTAGAACGCCCATATTCGCAATGTTAAGAAATCTTGTCAAAATGGTTTGAATCTAATGAAGGTCTTGTCAAATCACATCTGGGGAGCGGACTGCAATACTTTGTTAACCATCTATCGGGCGCTAATAAGATCTAAAATAGACTATGGATGTATTGCCTACTCTAATGCAAATAAGTCAGCTCTTAAACAGCTGGATGTCATTCAACATGCCGCCATTAGGATAGCCTTAGGAGCATACCGTAGTAGTCCAGTGGAAAGTTTACTTATCGAAGCAGGAGAACAGCGTCTCGATCTTCGCCGTGAATACATGACCATGACGTATGCTGCAAGAATTTCTGATAATATAAACAACCCCGCCTATCACTATACCTTCAGTAACAGATTTCCCCTTCTTTTCAATCAAAGTAATATAGGTGCGTTACCACTCCACGCAAAAATGTCAAAAATTCCTAATAATCCTGTAGTCCCTAATAATGTCATGTAACTTGGTTTCTGCTCTCCACCACCATGGACCATAAAGATCCCATCCTGTAACACCCAACTCTCCACCCACAGGAAAAATGATATAACACCAAGTTTTATACAAAAAACTTTCTCTGAATTAATCTCCAACTACAAGGAATACAATCACTTATACACAGATGCTTCGAAATCTTCTAATTGTGTGGGAGCAGCCGTCATTACAAGAGATACGGAGCTTGCCTACCGTCTGCCGTCAATCTGTAATGTTTATACAGGTAAATTATACGCCAAAGATCAAGCCGTAGTACACTGTGAAAGACTGGAAGGCAACTCTGTTATTATCACCGATTCTCTCAACGCAATTCATGGAATCAGACAATTATACCCAGAAAGTTATCTTTTTCTTTATACGGACACCACTTGTCCGTACAAAGGAAAGGATATCCAAGCTAATGCAGAATCAAAAATGTATTAAACTAATCTGGATACCTTCCAATACTGGAATCAGAGATAATGAGAAAGCCGATGTAGTCGCTCGCAATGTTACAGTTACTCCTTCCGCAACACTGTTTGAACAAATTTCCCTCTCAGATTACTTTAAAATCATAAATAAACTAATAGCAAACCCTTGGAAAGAAGATGGATGGCTATGGAATCAAATAAATTACGTGAGATAAGTCCCGACATGCGCTTCCAGAACTACCAATCAGCCCAAAGAAGACATCAAGTCATTCTTATTCGTCTCAGAATCGGACACACACGACTAACACACCAACACCTTATGAAGAAAGAATATGCTGCGGAGTGTGATATTTTTGGTGTGATCAACAGTGTGAAACAAATTATCCTGGAGTGCCCAGTTTTTGAATATGAAAGACAAGAATCAAGATTTCCCAGAGATCTCAATTCTGCCCTAGATGTGGTGAACTTGAACGCTTTGTTTCTCCGCTAATAACCCTTCGCGGTTGATGCGGTTATTTTTGAAATAATAAAAAAAAGAATATTTTTTTAATTTTATTATTCACCTTCGGGTTCTGACGCTTCCACATCTGTATATTCTGGAGAAGGCAAAGAAGTTGCGGTTTCGGTAGCTTGTGACTCTGTATTTTCGTCTTCTAATGGATTCTTCTTGGACTCACTCAGATCCGCTCCTTCTTCGATAATTTGTGTTTCGGCCTTTTCCACATCAGAAGTTGGTATTTCGTCACCTTCTTTAGCTGCTGCAATGAATGTTTTTCCAAATTTATTTTTAATTTCAGTTTGCCATATTTATCAATTGTATTCGGCAGTTCGTTGTAAATGTAATGAAATCGGCCGATACTTGATGAATTTCCATAACGTATTCAAGAAACATTTTTGTATGAGATTTTAACTAGAGTTTTAGTAAAATGCAACTCGGGTTTCGCTTCTTCAGCTTCGGTAGCTTCTTCAAGCGTGTCTTTACTGACGCCCGTAAGAAGCTATACATTAACGTGTTGCATGTCTCAAAGACGGCGCGGCGTGTCTGTTAATAAGCGATGCTTAGTAAATAAAGTGTTTCTTGAATAGGTTCGTATAATTTTATTCCAGCCATGGATTGTTCACCTATATTTGTAATAATTTTGATCAAAACTCAATTATTTGAGAATAAGGATCTATAAATGTTGAACGATAGATTTGAATGTAGTAAGTAACCAGTGTTGTGAATAGTTAAAGCTGTCGGCGAGCTCAAAAAACCAATACGAAGAAATGATGCCGCTGCCAACTAGTCCACGTGGACTAAAAAATTGGCAGTTCGTAATGGATCACTGTCATAAAATTGAATTTGAAGTCATGTTACGGTGACGAATAGAATGAGATTCGATATTGGGGCAGTTATAATTATTAAAAATGTTTGTTATCTGTTTAAAATGTGGCGTCCTTGGATAAGTACTAATAGTAATAACGAATGTGATAACAACGCAGACTTTTTCTTGTTTAGTGATTCCAATAACGATGGTGAACAATGCGAAAAAGATACCAGTGAATAAGATTCGGATGCATTTGAATACTGAAACATGGAGAGTATGTTTCAATGCATATATCTATCTATGTCTCAAGTTTGGCTTCGAGGGAAACAAACTATTACAACCAACTTCAGATTTGACCGAAATTCCTTTCTCAACTGTACGTACAATAGTCAAAAACAAACCTTATGAATGCAAGACGCGATGTGATACGGCATTACCAAAACCTTTAGATGTTCACCTAATAAAATCATCAAAAAAAATAATATGCGACTGTTACAAAAGCAATGAGATTCCTACAACTAAAATCATAAGGAAGAAATTGAATACTTCCGGTCATAACGTGAGCTGCTGTGACAACACTCTTCAGAATTAGATAAAGAAACTGAGATTTATATTTAAAATATAATGAACAAACGTCAAACAGTTATGAAAAGCAGAAGAATAGTGGAATTACGTAACCAATACTTAGAACAAATAACTAAATATAGACAGGAACAACAGCAAATTTTCTATTTGGACCAAACTTGGTATGACACTCACGACACAGTTGCGAAAGGGTGGACTGATAGTTAGAAAATGTGTACGCCTAACATGCCTGCAAAGAATCGCGACTAATCATTGTGCATTGCGGAGTAAGTATAGGAAGGGTTCCGAATTCTTTGAAATTATGCAGAAAAAAACTTGAGGAATTCAATGTTGACTATCATAAGTACATGGAATCTAATATTTTGGAGAAATGGTTTGAAAACACATTGATCTCAAATTTGGATGGGAATAGTATAATAGTTCTTGGCCACTCTTCCTATCATTCGCGACAGCTCACCAAAGTACTGAAAAGTATGGACACACCATACTGAGACTTCTCCCTCTCCCTCTCTTTTTGTGTTTTTTCAATCCCATCGGGTTGATTTGGGGAAAATTGGAACAAAGCATCAGGGATAAAAATAATTTTCCAAAATTTGGTAAGAAGGTAATAGAGCTAGTTAAAGAAGAAGTATTTAATATTACCGAAGAAGACTGGGAGAAAAGGATTAAAAAAAGTAATTTTAGTTTAATTATTGATTTGAATAAAACAGAGAATATGGAAGAGGAATTATCAGAAACTTTCGAAAAAGTTAGTGAAGTATTTTTGAAACGAAATATTTATTAGATAT
>WOGN01010623.1:0-10328 GCA_015342105.1 Leptinotarsa texana | reverse complement strand
CGCCCAGAAAAAATCGAACACCCTGTGTGACCGCCAATATTTTTATTTTGTCGAGCTCGAGCAATAAGGTAATATTATAGAAAATTAGATTCCTATCTGCTTTCTATATAGAGATATGGAACACCGCGCCACTGTTGCAGGACCCTGTATATGATGGTATTCAAAAAACACTTCATTGTGATATTGTTACTAAACAGTTTTACGAAAACGACACTGCCGAAGAAGACATTGCCATACAATGTCTTCTTCAGGAGTGTCTAAAAACGTTTAATTTGATTTATAATTTGACATACTTCAACTCCTGTCGAATGACAGGTACAACCCCCAATTTTTCGAATGGGAAGTACAGGCTTGTGATATATTGTTTCAAAGGTCTCTTCATTCCCTATTCAAAAATGTCATCGCTTTCAAGTTTATTGCAACAATAATAAAATACACTAAAAACGTATTGCAATATATTCAAAACTTATTTCATGTTGGGGTATTGATAATAAGAAAGTAAGTAAAAACCATAGCAATGTTCTATTTAGATGGTATCCTTTAAGAAACAGCAAATAATTTCCGTGGCAACGTTGGTTTAAAACGCTTTGTCATTTTGTTTTGTATATTACAACATTGGTTTCTAGTATTTTAATTTAAGTTCAAAGTTCGTTAACATCAAGTCTGACAAATGATTAGTTTAACGGAATTTCATAAAATAATAGTTTTACAAATGATTGGTTACGGAGATAACACCCGATCACAACAGAAAGTTCATAAGAAAGTTCATGAGAAATTTCCTAATTAACCGCCTTTATCTCAAGGAACAATAAGCAGAATATAAAAGCAGTTTCACGAGCTTGCTCATTTGGGGCAGACAAAAAAAGCAGCTGCCAATGCAACGAATAATGAACTCAAATTAGATGTGATGCTTGAGTTTGAGGAAAACCCACATACATCGAGTAGACAGGCATCCACTACATTCAATGTTGGCCATACATTGATAGTAAACATATTAAAACAGAAAAATACATCCCTATGAAATGATACCTATTCAGGAGCGCATGAAATACGATTTTGATAGAAGAACTTATTAGAAGACGTTATGTTTTCTGATGAGTGTACTTTGTCTCCTCTTTACGGTCATGCTAATCGGCAAATTTGCCGCTACTGTTCAACGGAAAATCCTCACTGGATAAAAGAAGAACACACGCAACACTCTCAATACCCTTTCATAAAACCATGTTGAAGTGGTGTAATTTGATAGCTCGAATGAGGATATAACCTGGTATAGATAATAATTTCAAACACTTTGGCGAAGTTGCATATTATTGATATGGATATATAATTACCGACATCAAACTTGTCCCCTTTTTTATAAATTGTCCGAACCTAAGATAATTTCCATGTATCTGGGATGATTCTAGTTTTGACGTAGATATTCATCAATATTGTCAATGGACGAGCCAAAATATATGCACAATCTCTGACAATCAGTGCAGGGATGCTATCGAGACCCGTTATCATTTCCGGTTTTATCTGTTTCAAAGCAGCCAACACTTCATTTTCTTCGAAGTATTGAATGTTCAAGACTTGTGAATATGAATGGTCATCACTCAGTTCGGTTGGAGAGCTGGTGATATATGATTTTGAGAAAAAATCAACAAATAATTATAACTGCGTTATCGGTTATCACCCGAAGACGATTGTGGATACTAACAATCGAAACAATTCCGCACTTCTCGTTTCCCACAACGGATTCAATATCCCCCGGATCGTATTATTATTATTATTATTGGCATGGAGCGACTCCTAAGGGCGCATACTCAAGACACAATTGGAGTATGCTCATCCGTTTGAAACTATACGTATATAGGTTTACCTACGATCTCAAGCTTCGAACGCCAATCGCTAATGTTTTCTTAATTATTTATTTCGCCGTGTGTGCTCTAGACTCTGTTCCATCTTCGACTGTTTGGTAACTTCGATTACCTTTCCGTTTCGTTTTGCAATTCAGTAAAACTGAAGAAAAAGCACTCCAACAAAGAGCCGTTTTCGAAGCAGGGATTTGTGCGAGAATTTCGGTAAATTCGTTTTATGCCACAGTTATTACAGTCCACTTTTTTTAGTTTTTATTATTTTTTCGAGTATTCGTAGACGACAAAACCACCGATGCAATACAATCTAAGTGTTTCAATGAATGGCGTGGATTCCAGTGGCGCAGCATTCACTGCGAACAATAGCAAAAACAGTAATTTAAAAATAGCGCGACGTCATTGACAAACAAATTGGCAGGTGACAAGATCATTACTGCAAATAGACGGGTCATTATCGAAACCAGAGTTAAATACCCGGAACGAAAAGTTGTCTTTTGAAATTTGTTTTCATTTTATAAAAGTACAATGAGAGACGATTTCCTTTAGCAAGATTTATAATCAGAATGAATAAAATATAAGTTCATCGTATATCGTCCCGCAAGTCCAGATGAGAATTTTTTGGAAAAGAGCTGTCAGCGGATCAAAACTGAGGGAGTCATTTTTGTCTGGATGGAACTATTTCAATTTTCTGTATATTTTCTTCTTTCTTTGTCTTCTCAGGGCGAAACAATTTTAGTATGGTACCTTTTTCATGCTTTGTTATGATCAGTATTATCAGAATCAATACCAACATGATCGATCCGAAAATTATTCCGAAGATCAACATGTTATTGGTGTTTTCTAATTCTAATTCTTCATTTTTGAACTCGGTACTAGAATCAGTTATAATTTTTAGGAATAAGCCATGATGGGAAATGAAATTGAGAATATTTTCGAGAACTAGGACACCAGTAAGGGAGGGTTATGCTTTGACCATATCGAGAAAAAGAGTCGATAATTGTCATGAAACTTTCGTTCGATATCGTGAATGTATCGATATGAATATGTTCAAACGGTTTTGAAGTGGTAGGAGTAAGGTTGAACTTGATAATTGGATGATTCCGATCATATTTGTTTTTTTTTGACATATTTCGCAGTTATTGACAAAATTTTGGATATCATCAATCATTTTAGGCCAATGAAAACGTAAACTCAGGGATTGTTTCATTTCATTGATATCTCTGTGACGTGATACGTTTTTTTCGTGCGGTAAAGTTGAAGTTTTTCCTCTTGGTCATTTAATGTTTCTACATCAGTGAGGAATGTTGGACATTCGATAATTTTTAAAAAGGAGTTTTTGAAAAGATATCGTATCGTATTACAGAAAATCTTTCACAAAGAGGGGTCCTTAAAACGAAGTGCATACGTTTGCTTTCGATGCTTTGGATCAATGTAATTTTTGATCAATTTGACGATGTTATTTTTGATGATTTGTACTGGTTATAATGTGTGTAATGATAACTTGGTTTTTATGTGTATTTGAAGCGCATTGTGAAATAGGAATATTGCAAATAGGATCTTCATGTGAAGTGTGAACAGTTTCTAAGCCAGAATTTTTTCTGGCTTGGAACGATTTGAATGTCGGATATTATATTGATTTTTTTGTGTTCCATAGTCTGAAGAACAGTTTCGTCCAACTCAGGGATTTCTTTGGGATTTGTCAATATGTGTCTGATTATTTCGTCGACGTCACTTGAATTATTTTCAATGGACGAAGTTTCAAGAACATTCAAGTTGACATTGAAAGAATTTCGAGAAAGGGCATCAACTGTGTGATTCGACTTGCCTTTTTTGTACTTAATGACGTATTCAAAATCTTTGAGTTTTAAACGTTAGCGTATCAATCTAGAGTTGAATTCTTCAAAAAAAAAATTACTGAAGGGGTTTGTGAAAAATATTGTAAATTTTTGACAAAATAAGTAGGGCCGGAAGTATTTACAGCTCCAGAAGATCGCAAGAAGTTCTTTTTCGATTGTCGAATAATTGACTTCTGCTTGATTTAGTGTCCGGGATGTTTAACATATTGGGTGGTCATTTTATGATAATATGGCGCCCATTGAGAAATTTGAGGCGTCTATGGTCAATTCGAATGGTTAAAATAAGTTCAGATATGAGTATTGACTTGTACGTATTAAAGCAATCAATAAAGTCCTTCGTGTGCTCCGATTTTTCATTTTTCAATGAGATTTGGTCACAGGTTTCGTGAATCTGGCAAAGTTTTTAATACATTCCGAATAATAACCCAATAGTTACAAAAATGATTTTATATTTTTTCGAATCTTTAGAATTGGTAAATTTTTGATAGTCGTGATTTTTAGGGGATCAGTTTTGATATCTTGAAGTGTAATCACATGTACTAAAAATTCGACTGCCTTTCGAAGGAATTCTGATTTATCTAATTGAATTTTCAATCGCTCAGCAAAATTTGGAAAAAATCTAGTTGAGATTTTGAATGTGCTCTTAAAACCCGATGCTGGATATGATGATGTCATCCAAACAACATCCTCTGGTATTCATAGTGACCGTGTTCCATTTTGAACGCGGGTTTTTCGACAGAATTTTGGGCCATTTCGATTTGGTGGAACCCACTGGGCCAAATCAATTGTAGTGAAATATTGAGCAAATCCCAATTTATCGAATACCTATGTCATTAATATTGTGGATTGGGTCTCGATCATCTATTGTTTTTCGTTGATTTTACGATAATCAACGACTATTCTCCATTTTTGTTCACCAGATGAATCAAGTTTTTTGGGCACTATCCAAATGGGGGACGACCACGGGCTACAATTGGGTCGGATAAGAGTGTTCTCGAGCATGTCGTTGGTTTGACGTTGGACTTCTTGTCTGTGGACGTATGGATACCTATAGGATTTGGTGTGAACCGGTATTTCGTCCGTAGTTTTCATCTCATGTTTGATTTTTGAAGTCAACTCGTGTCCTGGTTTGAGAAAAATATCAGAATATTATTTAAATACTCCTGATTATAGCGGTATTTTCCTCTGAATTTATATGGTCAATACGAATTAAGTCTGTGATATTCAGGTCACTTCTGTTTGAAAGAGAATGATCATTTGTCAATCTGTTAGGATTTGTGAAAGATTTGATGGTGAATATTTCGTATGTCGAGGAAACAAATTGGATGACAGTTAGGGGTTTGAGTAATTTTACTCAATTGTTCTATCGGTGGGGGTTTGAATTTCAATCGGGACATATCCGTTTTTTGCAGAGGGTTCAGTGGAGTTCACTGAACCTCGATGGATCACGATTCTTCAAATTTATGCTTGAGAGTTTGACACTTCAAATCACGAAAAAGTTTTTTTAACGCATTGCACCAATCCTACCGGCTGCTCCAGTTAAATACTCAGAATGGAAAATGGACTTTTTGAATAAGTATTCATTTTATGAAAGTTCAATGAGAGATGACTTTCTCTGGTAAGAGTTGCAACCAGAATAAATAAAATAAAAGTTCAAATAGAGTCCATATAAGTCCAGATAAGGATTTCTTGGAAAAGCGCACTCAGCGGATCATATTTCTATAAGAACAGCAATTCGTGGGAACGGTCGTTCCATAACTCAATTCAATCAGTAAAATACCTGAATAATATTTTTTTGTCATTGATAACGACAGGCACCACCTTATCAGTATAATTTATGAAGCCATTCATTTGTTTAATTCTTTGTGTAGTATTGTTGTTTTGTCTCGAGAATGTTATCACTTGATTTTCATTATGTATCTGTCTGATGTTTTTGAAAATAGTTATATTTTCAAAATGAAGAAATTTTTTATTGATCTTGTTACTTAAGTTACCCTCCTTCATGCTCTACTTCTTCTTGTGGGTTAGAATGCCATGATTTCAATTTACCTATTTACCTATATTTCTCCATGATATTCTTTGGTAGATAGGGGTGAATGTCGGAAAGGAAAGGTTCGAAGTCTGCTTCGATCATCAACTTACGAAAGTTCACGCACCTCTTCAGTATACCGTCCTTAATGTAGCAGAATCCAAATCCTCTGCTTCAGGCCAGTATCCGGCTACATAGTGTATCCACATATTTTTATGTGGAGAAAGACCTCTGAATATATACAAATTGCATTCTTTAGTTTGCAAGTTATGTTGCGGAAGGAAAACACTCAATTAGAATTCAACCATGTTTAGAGCGATTGAGTTAATACATATTCCATATAAACATATTATATTTCCATAATTGAAATACCGACTTTTTTATCAACGAGCGGGTCTTAGCACCAGGATAATCCTGAGAACTGTGACCCATAATATGTAAAAATTAATTTGGCTTTGGATACATTCTCTTCGTCAATAATGTCTTCTGTGAATTGCTCTGTGACAATGATGACGACAACGTTCACTGTTTGGATTAATAGATAGTTGTTGCTGTCACTTTGGAACTCAACAAATAATCATCACCTATTCACCTATTTTAGGTTATCTGAACTGAATGTGGAAGCATGAATTTCCGAGCTTCGATCGTTGTATGACATCATTCACAGTCAGGGTCGAGTGATTTTACCCGGAATTCAACGAATCAAGAATAATCTCCAGAGAGGAGATACCCACATAAATTGTAGAGACTCCTCGATAATATCACCACAATTTTTCTTGAAAAAAAGTCGTGCAGTAGAAAACGACGTGATTCGGACGACAGGGGTTGAAATTTACTCCACTTCTTTCATTCTTTTACATCAAAAAATCCCATTGAGTCACCAGAGGTCATGACATTATGCCCGGTTCCACCACATTCACCGTCCTAGAGAAAATCCATGTCTCCGTTTCCGTAGTATTAACTTTTCCTTGGTTTTTTCACCCCAAACATAATCTCAGAAGAACTTCAGAAATTTATCAATGAAAAAAAAATTGAAATCTCTTACCCGACCAGCGAGCATGACAGATATGTCAGTAATTTTGAACGATATTCCAGTGCATAGGTAAAAGCAACCATACTGAGAACTGAGGAAATGTATATCACCATAGTTATTGTCCTGAAATTGAAAAAATGACATCATGGTACTCTTGAAAATAGAAAAAACATTGAAGGTAAACCTTTGAAAAAGAGTTGACGGATACTCACATGTATTTATGAGTTTTATCCAACAATATACCAAACAAAATGGCTCCTACCAGACCTGAAGCCACCATTACAAATCCAATCATTCCTACATCTTCATGTGCATCCTAAAAAAGTTCATTTAATCACTTTGTCAGGTATTACCGAAATAACAACTAGTCTCACCTCAAAATAATTAAGAACAAACTGATTCAATATAGTGGACACCCCTGAATAAACGCCGATATTGACCCCATACCCCACCATGAGAATGATGAAGCTTTTGTTGACAAAGAGAACTTTCAAAGAAGAGAAGAAAGTTTTGGAACTGAAATGTTCTTTGGATTGCCATAATTCTGCTTGAGCTACACTAGGCGGAAGAGGCGGTTGATTAGGAAAATCTGAAATGAAAAATTTTATATTAGTTGATGGAATTTGCCTTTATTTGATAAAAATCTATTATAACGCATCGTGAAATGCAATGAATAGGGTCTATGAAGTGAATAGGGTCGAAAGTTCACTCTGCATCTTTTATTGCTTTAGAAATACTGATCAGTTCAACCACTTAAACAAATTCAATGTTGCATAGCAAAAATCAGCACGATTATGCATAGTCGGTTAATCTCTACATCAATCAATCACTAGGTATAATTGTTTAAATATGGTTTCAAAGAAGTAGCAATATTTTACAAAAAACCATATTGTAGTAACTGTGTACTGGTGATACAATGAAACAAATATATTTGCTAGCAAAAATATCAAAGATATTGTAATGAATCTGAGGCCGGCCCTGACAGTTGCTGCACGCGCCGGGATCGTGACATCGGCAAAGGATGAGATCAGATCAGTCGCGAAAACTCCGTATACGCCGAGAAAAAATCTATAATGTTCGTTGCCGCTATATAAGGGTCTCTAGTCCCTAGGTGAGGCAGTCTGTACTCAGAAAGCGAATCAATCAAATTGTGAATATAAACGTGTGTATATAAATTAGTTAGTGAAATATTGTAAAAATAAATTAGTTTAAGACAGTTAATTCTTTCAATTCGTTACAATATGTATCTCCTAATAATTATATACAATAACGGCAAAGCCAATTTACAAAAACATATTTAACAAAGTGTGAAAAACTACAAAGTATTTTTGAATGCTCATGTCTAAATGTCTACATTACAATTTACAATTTAGTAAAATATTCAGTGAAGTGTGAAATACAAAATATTAATTAATCCTTATGTCTAGTAACTGAAAGATGAAACAAATCTGGTATAAATCAATATCTTTTTAATAGGTGATTTTACTGACCCCAGTTGGGTGAAAAAGGCCAGTTAATGGAAAAATTATTATAATAAAAATATTTTCGAAAATGCGATAAACATTCCGTTTGTATACCAATGATGGTTAAAGACGCCATAATAATCAGCCTATGGTAGCCACCCAATGGTTGCTTTGGACGGATAAACAGAGGAAAATAAAAATTCAACAAGCATGTCGTTTTTTTGAGGCGCTCATTGACAAGCAAGTTCATTGTTGATGGCTGGTGTACTGAAACAAATTAGATTTTCGAGTTTCAGGATTGTTTTTATCACGGATATCCAAGGTGTTTCGACCATTAGAGAGATAGTTCTATCCAAAATTGTCCTTCCATAATAATGACCCATCTCCCGAATTTCCACCCGGATGCCTCAAAAACTGAAGTTTCAGGATCTGTAGTACTGAAGAACGAGGCTTTGAAGTTGTTGGCAAGGTGAAGGGCATATGCCTGTACTACGATGTCTTACACTTGACATATTTCGACTCAATAAAAGGAACTATCCTGAACCCTAGTCCCCATCGAAATTTCAAGCGAACAAATAAAATGTTTCAAAGAACACGAGGTCATTACCGTTGATCCTACCAAAAAAAACCATCCTATATGCCTAAAACGTTAATTTCAGTCCGAGAACACCTCCATGCCATATGATTTAAAAAAATCAGGAACTGAAGGATAAAATAACAAACGATCACAAAATCAGCCGGTTTCATAGTTGAACTGAAAAATCAGCTGTTTTCTCACAACTTTGTAATGATTTGGTTGCATATTTCGAATGAATCAACAATCATCTATTCTAATAATAAATGGTCTTTTGACAAAGTACTCAAGTGTTTTCATTAGTTTGAAAAGCGATATTTCTGCTGTAAGATTGAATTAAACAAAAAAGTGTTCTACATTTTGTATGATCTAATGAAAATCATTCACTTCACATTTGGTTGAGGTAACTAGGTTACCTGATAGGTATAATATTTTCACTCTAAAAAGCAACACGTCGTAACCTCAGATTTGATATGCCTTCCATCCATCCTATGCTCTAACCCATCCTTACAATTAACAAAATTCAAATTGACAAACTCATCGTGTCATTAAATGAATTATCGAATCATCTCTATTAATTTAGAGATTACCGTTCGTGTAGTCTATGCAATAAAAAAAGCCATACTAATTGATAAAAAAGATACCACCAGACGAATTGATAAACCGCCTCTATCAATTAAGAGCTTAGTATTCCTGTAGTCTATTCAATAAAAAGAGCCACACTAATTGAGAAAAAAAATGCCAATTTAGACATTTATGTTCGTTCAGTCTATTCAATGATTATTGAAATAAAAATTATTACTATTTTAAAAAAGATACCACAATTCTATGACGAGTTGTAATTGGGTAAAATTTCTTTGTAACGTAAAAGTGTTTTGCGTCCACGTTAGCGTATGCTGGTCACGATTCAAATTGGCAAATAAACACATTTTCTTTATTTCTAAAATAGCCCATGAATGTGAATTGTTTTTTACCAACCTTGTATTTTTTAACACAATGACCCTAGTATATGATTTTTCATTTTTGCATATTTTCGAAAACTTTTTCTGTATTAGATAAGTTCTCATTTTCAGATGTTTCCTTATTTCTGGCCCCTTTCCTCTGATGCAGACCTGCGACTTTCGTCGTAGACGATTCGTCGCAATTTATTTCCACTATGAAAAGCAGATATTAATTTCTATTCTGCAAGTGGCGCAATGGACACAATGGTCGTGATACTCAAACAGTTCACACTTTACTGAAGAGACCATGCCCGATACTGATGATGGGGTAAACACTCCGAAACCGGTCTATCGATTGGTCGGATCGACCAAACGAAATTAATTTATGCTTTTCACTAACTTACGACGAATCTTCCAAGTCGAAGACGTTGCACAGGTACCTGATGGTTTTACTTCAACTCTCTGCGCAGATTTAGCTGGATGAGTTATTGTTTTTTCCGTTGGCTATTTGCCACACGTACCTACAAAGTCGTAGGTCTGCCTGAGCATGTCATAATGCGCCAATCAATATAAATA
>WOGN01010621.1:0-10330 GCA_015342105.1 Leptinotarsa texana | reverse complement strand
GGTTGAAGGATATTGTTATAATGAAGTACTTTAAAGGCACGCTAACTAAGCCGCAGGCTTGTAACACATGTCGCGGTGTGTCTTTAGATCAAAAAAATGATCTTATATCAAAATTGGAAGCGCAAATTCCTCAAAATCGTTTGAAATTTTGGGAGTACTTGCCGATAAATGAAAATGGTTTTGATGAAGAGAATGATTAATATCCCTATTTTCCCTTTTCTTATTTTCCTATGATTTATATTGTTATATAGATATCATGTTCAGTTTCTCTATATTATAATTTGATTAAAGTGTTCGGTTTCAGAATATTGAGTTTTGTGTAGACAAATTCGGTTAGAACAATTGGAAGCAGCTCAGTAAATCAAAATCATTATCATCAATTACATTTCAGTTTCTAACATAATAAATAAAATAGAATATGAAAAATTTTTCCACAATACCATGTGTTTTACAATAAAATAAAACAAAAACCCACTTTTCTCAAAACTTCAATATTGAAGATAGAACCTTTCTTGTTAGAACGGCAGAATAATGATCTTCAAGACTTCTGTATGTTATCGCTATGCTAGAATAATCCACCCTGCCTATAACTTGCTTCGGGAAATTCATCCCAATGTATTTCTAACAAAAACCTGGTAAAAATTTTCTGATTCACGATGATGTGCGAGACAGCAATTTCCACTCACTTTCCAAGGTAGCGGAATGAATAATAACTTGATTTCGGGCGGAATCTAGTCAGTGGTGTAACGTTGATAAAGAACAACGAAAGCCATCAGAATGTGGCCTGTTGCAGATTAGCTGATACAACGCGGTCTACCCCAGATTTCCCTGAGGGAGAATTGCCTTCACTCGGTGCGTCATTTTCGTCGCAACAATTCCTTTTATATCTATCATGAAATTCCAGGGGCGCTGTTGTGTAGGAATCTACTTTCACCTCTGAATGATAACACTGGAATGAGTTTGTCCTAGAGGCGTGGAAATTCTTTTTTTGAGTCGGTTTTTTATGACAATGAGTGTGGTTGTTATCTATGCTCGATTCAAAGTTTTTTCTGTAGACATACTTTCCGTTCCAGTCTTGTTACATGGAATGAGTATATGAAAGACTTAACGGTTATTCATCATTCATTCAACCAATCTCTATTTTGTCCCCTCCAAAGTAGTCCCTGTCAGATATGATACACTTGTGCCATAGTTTTTCCCAACCCCCGAATTGGTTCTGATGTACCTTTTTCAGTACAACATTTTCCTTCATTTTCTCAAAATTTTCATCGGTTGTTGATTGCTGGGGCGTCAAGGGCGAGTTTCGTTATTCATACTTTTTTGGACCTTCTATGAAAAGCTTGTCCCACTAGTAAATATATTTCTGGCTCAGAGCACGATCACTATATGCAACTGTCAACAATTCAAGTGTTTTGATCACAAAAATCTATCTTTTTCACAAATTTTGATGCAAATTCATTGATCAATTTTTTCGAAATCACCAAACAAGCAAAACACTCCTGAATTTTATGCCTTTCATCAACAAACTGAACATACTGAATAGCTGAAACTGTGAACATTCGTTCACAGTTTCAGACAAGTGTACCAACATTTAATAACTTGTATGGAATCTGTGTTTTCGTTAACCAGCTGTTGCACCTTATGCATTATAACCCTCAAGAGTCTAAAAATATGGAAAGAAGGGATTGAAGAGGTCTTTTTTTGGTACTATGGGAGATGTCTGACTTGTCCATTTAGTCCAAGTTCTCAGAAAACACTGCAGCCTCTTGGGCTTATTGCCTTCATTTTCCCATTTTCTCATGACACCCATTTCATCAGTCTCGTTCCCTGTACTAGTTTGTACAGGTTCCATGTTACATGTTCGTCATATTCTTCTGGATGTAATTTCGTACGTCCATATATTGTCTGCCTCCTGTGATTCAGTGCCTCGCATTCCCATTAGATGTGTAGAGCTGTTTCTATCCCTTCATTACATAATATGAGGTCTTATCTTTCAAAGTACGATTCCTAGCAGGGGTGAACCACTCAAGCCAACCCAACCAGATACCGTCCCATCCTGACTTCATTAAAGTCTTGCTATAATACAAGCCATTTCTTTCGTCATGTGGTGACATTGCTATAATCTAAATCGTAACAGACACGAAGAACGGTTGAATGAGAAACAATACAATAATCAAAGAAAATTCACGGGGACTCAAAGCCTTCTCGACCTCAAACCAAAAATGCTGTTTTTCGTTTTTTTTCGAGTGAAATTGTTATTTCGGAGAATATAAAAAATACAAAAGGAATATATTATTGTATGATAATACATTTTCGACAAAACATTTCGTATCAACATGGCCACCATCAACTTTTTTTAAATACGGGCCTGTTTTTTTTGCAGATATTGATATTGACAACAATTTCAAATTACGGTCCTGTCGTTACTTATTCTGTAAACTGTTTCAATTTCTTCAAAATAGAGTTCAGACAGCCCAATAAATTCGCCGGTAGGTACCCTAACACAATGAAAATTCGTACTTTCGTTCTGTGAATTTTTCTATTGTCGTAATCCTTTTTTCAAGACTTATTTCTTCTCAACCAATTATAATTTGTGATATTTTTATAATCCTCAATTCTGGAAGTCACAAAAATATCAGTTTTTCGTCAAAATTCGAGTGTTGTATAATTTGGTATGATCAAATAGCATCTCAATTCATTTGCCATTTAAAACGCGTAGGCTATGTTTGATAGCTAAGGCAGGAAAAATTATTCAAAGACGTATTCACACGATGAAAAGACTGATATTCTATTAAGATATGCAAAATCAAATGAAAATCAAATGAAATCGTCGTATTCCAAACATCCGAAATTTGAGACACTATGGTTTATTTGACAGAGAGAAAACAAAAAAATATGTGGTTACTGAAAGTATGAGGAATCAAATCTATGGTATGGGTAAGCAAATAGTACCACAGAAAAAATTTTTTTAAATTTAGTATTGGCCACTTACAAAAATCATGCTGATCAAGATTGTTCTTTACGAGAAATTGACCACGAAATGGGAATTTATGTAAAATCCACCAGTACTATTTTGAAGAGAGATCATGGAAGGAGAGTACGATTTGCGAAGTGGTTACACGTAGAAAACGTAGGAAATTGAAAATATTTGTAAAAATTAATATGGAAGGATGAATTAAAATTCACTAATAATGGTTGGTTCAACAGAAATATCCATTATAGGTGGAATATTACAAATGAGCATTCACATAGTGAATAATTGTTTGATTGGAAATTGTGAAAACAAAAATCCTTGGCACTTTCTGATAGAATGGTCAATTGAATAGTGAAATGTGTCTTCATTTTCTATTCAGTAAATTACATGGCTACTTATATGGGTTGCCACTGAATATCCGCCATGAAATACAATATTTTCAATAGGACGGCGCTCCTCCCCATAATGCAGCAAACATTGAGATGCAATATTTCCAAGAAAAAGGATATGAAACAATGTAACAATTAACTGGTCAGCTCGATCTCCGGATACTACTGCTTTAATTTTTTTTTGTCTGGGGATACAGAAAGGAAAAAGTTTTTTCTACACCAGGTACAGATTTCGAACATCTCAAAATAAGAGATAAATGTATATGCTAGACAATTGCCACTGAAAATATCTGGACCGACAACCTACGTGTATTCAATAAAGAGGTCGTCAATTCGAGCATTCAATGTAGATTGCGGTATACCTTTTATTTTCCGTATCGGCTTAATTTTTCACAAAAGTTCATGATGAAATGAATTGTTTTCCTGTTCAATTGTTGTCACTGATGATGGTGATTATTTCAAATGATCCGCTATAAAAATATGAAATGTGACATAAACTTCGATTGTGATCAATAAAAAAGGCAGGTCCGTATTAAAAAAAGGTGACGGTGGCCATGTTGACATGAAAGGTTACATCTAAAAACACTTCAAATACAATAACATTTTCATTTTCCATTTTTTGATATTCTCCTAAATAAAAATTCCATTCGAAAAAAACGAAATGCAGCACTTTTTGTTTTCTAGAGAAGGGCGGGAGTCCCCATTAATTTTATTTGACCATTGTTTTTTTCTCGATGACAGTTACCTTTTTTCCCATTTAATCATCTACGTCAGGGATTCTCAAACTCTTTCAGACACCGTACTCCTTTTACCAAAAAAAAAAATCCGGGTACTCCTTCACAGTTAGTAGAATAACTAAAATACCTATATGTCGGAGAATGATCTGCGTTGTTAGCCTTTCATTTGGTATAGTTTCAGCACCTGTTACTGAATTAATCATCATGTTTGAATAAAAACAAAGATATATTGCTTGCATACATTTTATTACATTATTTTATTACAAACATTTCTTACATCAAAAACACACAAACCTTAAAAAACACAAAAACTCTTACTTAAAAAGAAAATAGTGAGAAGGGTGAGCTTGTTTCTGTTTGCACAGTTCATCAATATTAGGTTCCAACTTGGTTAAATATAATCTTAAATAATCTTCAACATCCATAAGTGATGGAAAACCCAACAAGAAATTTACCAGCAGTGTTTGATAGTTCTTCGTGTTCCTTATCAACACCGATCCAGATATTCAACAATGTATTACCAGAACTCAAATATTTGTTTTTCAATGTGGGATCAGACGAAACTTCAATGAGCTGCTCCATTTCAACAATACTCAGATTAGTGCCCGTAGCATCAACAACAAAGGGCTCACGTATCCAGTCATACTCTTTCTCCAAAGGTGGAAAGTACTCTCTTATCCAGATCTGCAGTGCATTCAAGTGCTGGCCCATTTGAGGCTTGAGTTTAGTATAATCAGATAAGTTTGTCTGATTATCTAGCAAAAATTTGTGCAATCTTTCAAAAAGCACAAATGCGACTTGTGTTCTATAAAAAAATATGCAATTCTCTGTAGAGTTCAGCGTACCCCCTAAAAACTTTCGCGTACCCCCAAGGGGTACGCGTACCACAGTTTGAGAACCCATGGACTAGAAGACCGAACCAACGAAATAGGAATCTTGCCAGATGAAGAGTTTGGTTTGAGATCCGAATAATCGACAGAGTTGCAAGTCCTGGGGATAGTTAACAGAAGGTTTCAACCTGGGCAAAGGATAACCACACCGGATCGATATTTCTAGACGTCTCCAAGGCGTTCGACAGAGTTTCACCTTCAACGGACAAGAGATTCCAAAGGAGCGAAATACCTGGGAGTCACCCTCGATAGAACGTTCAGAACACACGTACGTCAGGGAATAGGGCTGGCGAGAGCCGCCAGACAAAATCTAAATCCAATTATAGGTCGCAAAAGCAACATGGGACTCCAAGTGAAGTTGCTGATAATAAAGACAGTATTATAACCATTAATCCTGTATGCTTTCACTGCGTGGGACCAGTGCGCAGTGACATACAGACGAAATATTCAAACGTTTATGAACGCGTGCGGGGACCTCCAAGAAACATACCGACCAGATATATATTCCGGGACCTGGACCTGAACATACAATACGTAAATGCATATATGAGAGAACACGCAGAAAACGTGTTTTACAGAATCTGATCCATCGCTACGCGATCTACACGAAGCATTAAATAAGGATGATTTCAGATTCTGAGATAGAGATAAACACAAGATTCCAACCAAGCAGAATAAGAGAACACCCCCGAGAATCGCTATCAGGCGGCTCCGGTAAGTATAAAAATTTTACCACCAGATTTCAAACTCAATTCTTTTGCAGATTTACTAAGAAACACTTGTTTGCGATTTGAAGACACCCCGGTTCGTTTTTGGGGGCCCCATGCAATAATTACATTCAAGTTAAGTCACGATTCAATGAAATATTAGATGAGAAAGTAAAAGCACCTTATGCTGGCTTTCCACCGCAATAGGTCAGATGTCAATCTTGCTGAAGTGCCCATCAGTAAGTTAAGGACCGCTCAGAAGGAGCGGGGCTGGATGGACGAGATAGGATGTTCTGCACACAGTAACCGTGCCAAGAAGATTTCATCTCAGGGTACTCAACCCGGCAGGGGGCAAGTAACTTGGCTTGGAATCTTTCAATTTTCATTTCTTGTTGATAATTTTTAATTTTCATCTCGTGTTAATAGTTAAACTTTTTGATTGATGCTTGTATTTTATTTATTTGAAATTTCAGTTTTTTGCTTAATATAATTGTTATTTTTCAGCTAATCTTTTTAATTTATTATAGATTCTGTCAGGAATTTCAAATCAATTAATATCATAGTAGGCAATGGAAGTCCGAACTAATTAAATGCATCGCCATTTATGTTTTCATTGTCATAGCGCCCTCAACAAAACCATTACCCCTTCCAATTATACAACTATAAAAATTCCTCTGAGATTTTTCAAATCAAATCATACAACATTCAATGCTCAAAATAAATACTACATTTTTCCACTTTTCAAACTGACTCAATGAATATGAGCTGTGTACCGGTACACTAGTTCCTGAGTATGACACAGACATCATTGAAATTGGTGATATTGAGGAAGAAGAGGTTGAAAATGCTATTAAGACACTGAAACCTAAAGCAGCCTTTGGAATCGATGGCATTCCAGCCTACTTTTTCAAGGCTAACAGTGACTGGTTAAAGCAACCATTGACATTGATATTCAATCTTTCTCTGAAAGAAAATCATTTTCCAAGCCTTCTCAAAATTGCAGAGTTATTGCCGTACACAAAAGCGGCAATGAGAATAATGTGAGAAACCCATAATAGTCTTACCAGCTTTGCCGAAGATAATTGAACGGGTAATATATAATCGAGTATACAATCACGTGGTCTCAGTAATAATCGACCAACAGCATGGCTTTATTCGTAATAAATCTACCATCACCAATTTACGCGCATTTAGTAACTTTGTTCAGTTCAACAACGTATCATCTTTCAAACTAACCGCTACTTCGGGAGTTTCACAGGGCTCGATTTTGGGACTTCTACTTTTCGTGTTATTTGTTAATGACGTTTCTTCGTATATCGGGCATTCTAAATTTCTCCTATATGCCGATGATTTCAAGCTGTTCAAAAATTCGAAAGCGAAAAAGATTCTGATATGCTTCAATATGATCTCAATAATTTATCTACTTACTTTTCGGTATCTGACCTATGTCTCAACGAAGCTAAATGCAAAATAATGTGTTTCACACGGAAGAAGTCACCTACTATCAAGGACTATTTCATTATTCATACCAATTTACAGAGAATCCATGAGATAGAAGATCTCAGGATCATTTTTACTGGTGTGTTCAGTTTCTCTCAGCACATTGAATACTCAGTATCTGAATAGAGTTTATAGAAAAATGAGATTTGTCTTAAGATCTAGCCGTCAATTCAATCACCATACTTGTTTGTTACTCTTTAACGAACTCATTGTTTGTTCTAAGCTGGGATATGGTTGTGTCATTTGGAATCCAAAGACCTTTTTATATTCTAAAACTATAGAAAAAGTCCGGAAACGATTATTAAGAACACCCTTTTTTAGAAAACACAATGTTTAACCTTCATTTATATCGTATTCTAGCCAATTACAAGAATTTGATATTCAACCATTGAAAGATCGCCGTGAGTCCTCCGAAGTGATTTTTGAAAAACTGAAAGTGCCTGAAATTCTCTATTCCATTGATTTTATTGTACCTGACGTAAGACTGAGAAAAAAGACAACTATTTCGTATCTGAAACAATTTGTCTCCTCTTCAACAATGTCTCGAAACAGTAAACAAAATGGTGAGGAACTGTGAATTGGATATATTTAGTATTACAGAGAGACAACTCCTTCGAATGCTCAAATGTGTCTGAATCTTTATACGGTCATTTTATTATTTAATGTTTTATGTCGGTTTCAAATGTATCAATGGTACTCAATGAATACTATATGTAAGGAACTTTTTAAAAAAACTGTACATCATGTAAGTGTTTGTATGTAAGTTTTTGTTGTTCAGTATAAATGATTTTCTATTATTCTATTCTATTCTAATTACTACGCTACTTGAAGAAATATATTCCAAATTTTAGATAGTATTTTCCTTTAAACCAACTTACTACATAGGCACCTCATATAATACACGTACCTACATTTCGAAAAGAAAATAAAGTAAAATTAATTGAATTGGGGTTCAAAATGTTCAAATCGTTCAAGACAATTTCACACTGTTTAGCCGGACACAGCCTTTGCCAATAAAAACTGAAAACTACTTGTTTGAGACTATTCCTGATAACTTTCATGAAAGTTTAAAACTTTTGTATGCAGGTTTGAACTGCGCAGATTCAAATTATCAAAGGACGCTTTCTTGGGAGCGGAAGCAAAATCGAAGAATCCCGACTGGGAGATCTACTATTATTTAGGTAGCTATTATTCTTATATTCACATTCTCAATTTTTTTCCAATTCACTCTCAAATAACGGTTGTTTGAATGGTTATGTGACTCATTTCTGTTCGTATCGTAGATATCCTTCTGGACAATAATTTTGTGCACAGCATCTTGAGATTCCTTTTACGACCAATATAAATCACAGCTCGTTTTTATTACAGGACAGTGTCTAATGAAGCTTGGCGACGTAGACGGGGCCAAAGAATATGCCCATAAAGCGGTGCAACTGGGAAAACACGAATTTTGCTACGCTCTATTGATTAAAATACTCATATCCCAAGAAGATTTTAAATCTGCTGTGGCTGTGTCAAATGCAGCGGTAGAGTAAGTATGAAGAATCTGGAATTTATTCAATTGAAAGAGGTATATTTCGTTAGTCGGCAAGATTCCACTCTTAGACCAATATAATCAATAATGGACTTGGTAAATTTCTAATGCCACATTCGCCAAATTTCTTATCGAGGTTGATCATAATGGATTTTTTTCCAACTTTTCTTTCAGATCTTGTCCTGACAATGTACATATGCTCACCGAATCTGGGTTGCTTTATATGAAGGTTGGCCAGAATCAGCACGCCTTTGAAAGACTGAGTTCAGCTTTGGCTTTGGAACCTACTTACCCCAAAGCTTTGCTTGGGATCGGGTGCATAACACAGGTGAGCCATCAGACAAAATACATTCATTCAATATTGGAAAATTGGTCGTCAAAAATTACTGATTTGTGATGCACTGTTTGGAACCTTTGCTGCAGTATTGAATATTAGATACTGGAGTTTTATCCCAACACCAAACCGTTTTCAACACCTCGACAAGTGTTTCGGTCACCAAGTGAAATCGAAAAATTACAATTGAGGTGCTTGACATACATATCAAATCAAAAGATTGATTTGAAAAATAAAATTATTTACTGAAAAAATATTTTTAGTCCCTTAATATTTTGAATGAAACTTCAAATCAAAACAATAACACTGAATTTTTTTTGAAATTATTACTGCAAATTTTGTCTTTACTTCGAAACAGATTTTACAACTGTCCACCCTCTGTTGGAGACTTACTACATCTCAGAATTACTATAGAATTTGAGACCCCAAATAGTTTAAAAAAACTAAAAAACACGCTTTTCAAGAACATCGAACTGAAAAGTTGAAAATAATTTTTTAAACAAGTAAATATTTTGCTGACCAGAGTCTTCCCATCGAAATATTCCAATCTGAATTCATAAATTTTGTCATTCGATCCGTTACTCTTGCTACAAATGAGTTGTCGATGGGTATATCTTTCATAATGTTCTGTCGACCATATTGTATTTACTTGCCTTCAACGAGAAAAGTGAATCAACCCCTTTCGAAGGGTAGTTTACTCCTGTGATGTTTCATGATATTCTGCCTACAACGGCTTTTCTATCGAAATATTTCGAACATTTCGAAGAGAAATGAAGTAGTAGAAAGCCAAAAACTTCTTTTCCAAAAATTAATCACTCCTAAAAATATAACCCCTTCAACTCAAATAAGATTCCTCTTGGCTGGGATTGAATCAAATAGGTGAATGAATGTCATTACGGTGTCGTCAGTGACATAAGCAGATCAAGCTCATTCCGTGACATTTAAAATCGTAATCAATGAATGAACTGTGTGTATTTTCTAAAATGTTATTCAATGTATACCAGTGAGGATGACAGTGTTCCATGTAAGTGCAATTTGTTTCCATTTATTTAAAGTAGAACTCATGTGAATGATATTTGATTTTTATTCCACAACGAATGTTTGATGAAATACAAACTGTATAATCCAGTGTTCATATAGAAGTATTTGTTTCGAAAGATTTTTTTCTTTTGTGTAATTCAATGTTTATATGAAAGTAGCTGTTTCAGGAGGACTTTCTTCCAGTTTGTGTCTGAAAGTTACTTCTTTGCATGATCTACACATCC
>WOGN01010620.1:0-16569 GCA_015342105.1 Leptinotarsa texana | reverse complement strand
GTTCATGTGTCGATGATCTGAACAACTTTCCTCATCACACATTCCATTTCCGAACATAGTTACTTACAAATGTAGTTCCTATCGTTACGTCTATCACTTCACTACGTCCGCATTTACGAAAGTAGGTTTTGTGCCTATGTTTGAAATGTCCAAGTTATTTGCCGTGATAAACTGTAGTTAGTGGTCACCTTGGTGTTGGTGCTTCTCCAGGTTAGGTGGTGTGCATTGGCATCACAACCAATTATAAATTGTAGTCTCTTCTTTACGGATAATTATGCATGTTCTTGGGGTCTCTGAGGTTCTGTTATAAATTAACTCCCCTCTGATGCCCCCAATCTCATTATTTTTCCCTGTACACCCAGGGTTCTTGTATGAGAGCAATATCAAACCCCCCCATCACTTTGGTAAGGACAGCCGAGGCCCCTTTACATGCCCAGCTCATAACAGGCTTTGAACATGTTCCCCTCCAAGGCTCTGAAGGAACTTTCACTCATGAAGTAGGTCAGGAATTGTCCTTCCTCTTCCACTTTTCTGCTCAGAAGTATCCAGTTTTCCACTTTCAGGGCAGGATTCTGCTTACTGAGGCGTTTGCTAACTGTATCTTCCTCTTTTTTTATAGCCCGGAATGAAGGTTAGGACTCTCGGTCTCTTCAGGAGTTCGTTGACCTCGACCACGGTCAACTCCGTCCCCTACCAAAGATTGCCCAAGTTTTCAGTGTTTCAATAAATTAATGGATGTAGCCGTTACTACGTGAGAGGAGATCATGATGAAAAGAAAATGAAAATTTATGTTTTTTATCACTTTTATTTGTAACTAACGTTACTGCGGTTTCGTCCTATATGGACATTTTCAAACTTAAACAATAAACTTTACTTTTAGTTTATTGTTTAAGTTTGAAAATGTTGGGGGACCATATTTATGTTGTTGTAGCAGGTATCTGATTTGCCTGACCGGGTACCTGAGTTATTTTCATGTGTTATTTTCAGGTGGCCATTTTCAGGTGTTATTTTCAGGTGGCCATAAGCTCTGTTGGAAATTCTTCCACTGGTCTTGCTGATGTAAGTTCTGGAGCAGTTTGAATATGGTATTTCGTTTTTTCTCCTTAGCTTCATTGGTTGTCGTGTTCTTGGGTGTTCTCAACATAGTGGAGATTTGGTTGTTGGCTGTGAATACTGTCTTTACGTTTTGTTTCTTCAGAATTCGACTCACTTTGTCAGTAACTCCATGGATGTAGGGGAGAAAAGCTTTTGTCTGGTTGATCTGTCCCTCGGGTAACTCATGAGGTGGAGTTTGTGTTTGCTGTCGTTGGATGGATCTTTTTATTTGGGAGACGGAATAGTTCGTATAGTTCCCTTGATCTATTGTGGTTGTCAGTGGGTCTTATAGAACGATGTATGAGGGAATTCAGACCGGAATTCAGCTGGGCAGGATGACGATGGGACTTAGCATTGAGGTAGCCATTAGTTTGGGAAGGTTTTCGGAAGACCGTGTGTAATAAGAAGTCGTTGGACTTTGTGATGCATATGAATGACTGCAAAGCAGGAGCCGAAACGTCGAAACGATAAAAATTACAGACGCGGTTCAACCCGGACAATAGTATATCAAATTACTGACCGCGGAAACCTATCAAAACCCAAGCAGTATTTTGGGGTTGCTACGTCGGATATAATCCAACGCCCTCCGTGGTATTAGCCAGGGGAGTTTTCTGATAAGCGTCAGTCCATTCAACCTACTGTGTAGGTATATTCGAGAGTGGCTTGAACGTTCAAAGTTCATTTCTTTAGATTTTTTTACTGCCAATCTTCAAGCATAGCCCAATGACTAATAAAAAGTTTTTTTTCTCTATTCAGAGGAATCGGGCCCATTTCGGATATGCAGTTGGTTAGTACCTCGTCTACGAGATGGAGTGGCATTTTGTTGTTCGCTCCAACTTAGGAATAGGAATGAAATATTCTGAAAGAGTTCCGATTTTTAATTATGAAATATCATTGACTTTAGGTCGATGATGGCCACTATCTTGCACTGATGAGTGGCTAATGAGCCCGAAACTGGTTTGCAAGTGTGCCCGTTCTAATGAAGGATGACTCTTTCAGTTGTATTGCCAATTACATATGCAGGAAATTTTCTGTGAATATTCCTGCACTGATGCTTGTCGTGGTATTAGTCAGACTAGTAGTGTTTCCTGATAGGCATCAGTCCATTCAACCTACTGTGTAGGTATATTCAAGACTGGCGTGAACGCTTAAATTTCATTTCTTTAGATTTCAATATTGTTATGTTAAAAATTCAGTGGGAGTACCTTCACCAAGACAAATAGCATCAGATTTGAAGTAAATAAACTTCAGGAAACTACGTTGAACTTTTAAATTATTGAAGAATGAAGGCCATATAACAAAGCCATATTTTTACGTAAGCTACATAAAGAGTTACTAGAGCAGATATATTCGAAAAAGATCTAAAGCCATAAACTCTCAATGATTCACTTACTTCCGATATAATGTGGTTGGAAAAAATATTGATCAAAATATACACCAAGATCTTTAATTCAGTTACACCGTGACAGTGAATTGGTAATTCATCGATAATTTTCCAAGTCTGTATATTTTTAAAGTGTCGTTGCAATATTTTACAATCTTCAACAGTTTCGACAGGTAAATATATTTTTGAATCATTTGCAATAGCCTTCGACAGGTGAATATATTTTTAAATGATTTGCAAAAAATAACTTATTACAATCGAGATGTTTATTGAGGTCATTAATGAATAAGAAGGATGGAAGTGATCCGAGATTTGATCCCTGAGGATTATAATGAAAAGAATCATAGCCGTTATATGATACAAACTGTTCGCGTTGAAGTAAGTAGGATCTAGTGAAAAGTACTGCTGAATTATGGAAACCAAATTGTTAGAGTTTTTATAGAAGGATCATGTGATCAAAACGATCAAATATTTCAGCAAAATCAGTGTGAATCACATCAACTTGACCACGATTATCTAAGACATCACTAACATTTTGATTTAATACAATTAAATGGTGGATACGTTAGGCATAAATTCATGTTGCTACGGAGATATGATATCACGAATTGAGGAATCATCCCGATTATACAGTGCATTTCTTTAATGTCCCCTTCTTTTATTTTTTGAACGGGTCGACTCAAAAAATTGAAATTTTGGATAATGAAATTATTGCATAAATACTTTATTTTGAAGTGAAATTAATAGATTAAACTTTCGAAATGGCAATTGGGTGCCATCTGGGAAAAAATGAAATATGACACATCTTTTGAAGCTCGAAAAATTGCTTGAATACATTGAGATCTAACGATCTAATATGATGTCAGTTGAGAAGATGCTTGAAATGGTTGCCTTGAACTTCTTGACATATGAACAGCCTATCCGATATTTCACGCCGAACAGTTTCGAACAAAGTAACGTCAATATAGAGATATTTATATTTATTTTATTTATTATTCTCTGCCGTATATCGAATATTGAAGCAGATTCAGTTTCGTACACTTTTCGCTTCAAATAGCAAAAAGTACGACAAAAAAAGTCCATTTCACTAGTTCAGACTTTCATTGTCTAATATGTAATGAAATTCCCGAAACAACTGAAAAAGAAGAATTAAAAATAAATAGCTGAAAAATAACAATTATATTAAGTAAAATGGTCTGCTATTCCTGATTTGCAAATCAGGAAAAGCAGACCATGTTTGGACCCATCAACACAATATTGAGTGGTCCCAAGCTGAGATCATACACAGAGAGGAACATTGGTTTAGGAGAAAATTCAAGGAAGCCGCATACATGCTGTCCAACAACGTATTCAGGCAAGCTAGCGTAGAGAAACGCAACATATGGAAACCCATTATCAAGCGAAAAATGGCCAACTTCCCACTGAACCAGTGAGGCGGAAAAATGGAAAGTGGGGATAAGTAAAAGTGCTCGAACGACCCATACATAGTCATCTCTCGGAGAAATCAGTCCAGTCATCACCCGAAGATGATTCTAGATACTAATAATCGAAATGTCTTGAACCAACGTGGCTTGGAATCTCTTAACTTTTTTATTTATCTTCATTTGTATTTCTTTATTTTTTATTCAAGCGTTTTGATACTACCTGTATTTTATTTCACTATTACTTCACTTCAGGTTATTTTTGCTCCATTGTTATTTTCCAGCTATTTATTTTTAATTCTTCTTTTTCAGTTGTTTCGGGGATTTCAAATCATTTTACATATTAGATAATGGAAGTCCGAACTAGTGAAATTCTTCAGAGATGTATATACGTGGCATACTTATGCATATAATGACGATTACAACTTTTAAACTTTTTGATTCGTCGTATCTCAGAAACGGTGGCTCTATGAAAACAAGTATTGATACATTTTTTGTAGATAATTTCATGATCTACAATTTTAACTGAGGTTATTTCATGATAAAACTCAACTTTTTCCTGAAAATCGCGAAAAAAAAATTTTTTTCGAGATTTTTTATCTTTGACCTCGAATAATTTTTTTCCAGGTATCACAATTATTCGGAATTTTAAAATCTTATTTTTAATTATGTTTTGAACAATTACACGCATTTGCAGCTTGTTGTAAATTTATGTACCTTCACTCTTATTTTTTAGTCTAATTTGACCGGATAATCAATAATTTGGACTGATTACATCTGGTGCGCTTCAAATTGAAAGTTCAAACAGAAAAAGTTACTCTGTATGATAGAAATCATAGACAATAAAATGACAGAACGAGTTTCTATTGAACACATATTATAATGATTGTAATTCGTGATAATGTTCAATAGCTTTTCAGTTTAACAGTTGCGAGTGCAGGTGGGTTTAATGATTGCTAGAATTGAAAAAAATCTCAGTAGAGCTTTCAATATGTCAAATTTCAATGTTGAAATGTGTTTATGACTTATCTGGTTTTTCACACTTAGTCTTCAATGGAAGACCACGTGACAGTACTGATGATGCCCAACGGGCCATAACAGATGTCTTCCGGTGCAGCAGCTTGACTGCATTAACCATTCTTAACAAACTTTGCTGCCTTCATGTCAACCGATGCCTTCAACCGATATGCCTTCATCTTCAGCAACTTCTTTAATAGTGATTCGACAATTTTCCATAATGTTTTTCTTCACTTTCTCAACATTTTCATTGGTTGTTAACGGTTGGGGCGTCCAGGACGAGAATTGTCATTGAGATCTTCTAAACCTTCTGTGAAAAGCTTGTTCCATTTGTAAACACTTTTCTGGGTCAGAGTACAATCACCGTATGCCACTGTCAACATTTCTCAGTACTCAATTCCATTTGTTACACAAAATTTGATGCATATTCGTTGATCCTTTTTTTTTATAGCAGAAAATCGTCGAACACGCAAAACACTTCTAACTTTTATGCCTCTCACCAACAATTTTTTTTTAAGCACAAAACACAAGCCCTACAGGAAAATCCCCAAGGCGCTCTAAGAGCAGCGCCTGTGCGAAAGTAGCGATTCATATTGGATTTGTATCGCTGGAGAATTGAAAAATCGCTAATCGAATGTACATAGCCCGCGAAATTTAAATATTTACCTTAACTTTTAAATAAACCATGGATTGAATGACGTCTGTTTGTAGTTGTTCGACGTGTCGGCTTCGTCATTTTCGAAAAGCTATGACTACACTGAGGTCTCGGTCTGTCTACTCCTCAGATAGTGATTCACGGTAAGGGTTTTGTGACTTGATGCCAGGGTCTCAATATGTCTACTCCTAAGTGTCGACAGTGGGTTCACCCCCCTCCCGGGTTGAGTGCCCTGAGTTGAAATCTTCTCTACATGGTTACAGTGTGCAGAAATCGTTCTTGAAGAAAATGTATAAAGGTTGTCTTTGAAACCATATTGGTTCTTTTAGATTCCCTAAACACCGAACAATTTCTGAAGGTTTCATGTTTTCAGTAAACAAAAGAAAAGTTAGTTAGTTATCGACAACATCCATTCTCGTACAAATAGCTTTAGAAATATGCTTGTATCAGTTAAGAAGTGGTTACTACATCGAACGAGGTAGCTCGTAAAGGTATCAAAATTTGTCCCCAATATACGGAAGAGCTAAATACATAAAAACGGCAACATTGCTGGCATATAGAAAAATCTGTAATTTTTGGAAACTTTCGTTTATAGAAACTGCGTGATCTAAGTTTTGAGATGTTTCACTTAGGTTTGAAATAATTATTTAGCAGTAGTATCTTCACATTATCTGATTTGGTTGTTGGATTGAAATTTTCAAATATCAAATACTCAAACTAAGTGTGTGACAGTAATGACGGTTGTGTCTGTTGATACATTTTTGTAAACCATCAATATATTTATTACTGTTGTGTTCTCATCTCATCACCTTTGAATTTCATCTTTATGAGGATTTGCCCCGCCATAAGTTTAGAAAATTGTCTACTGTATAAAAACCTTCGGATGGTTTTAATCAATATTACTGGAGTTTTTCCAACACCAAACCGTTATTTTAACAGGGAGTTAAAATAACAGTAATGTTCATTACTACACCGAAGGTTCCAAACAGTGCACATTGGTTTCAATGAAAACCATTTTTATAGTGACTATTTTTGTGCTTTTTTGTAGTATTTGTTGGCTTTTTGAGTTGAGCGGTTTCAGCAGTAGTGTTTTGCTTCCACTCCAAATGCTTCTGCAAATATACATATTTAAATACGAGGTCTGTTAAAAAATAAGGCAAATGATGATCCATGAACTATTTGAGCTCAAGATATATTAATATTTGAATTTAACCGCGATAAAGATGTATATTATTAAATAAATTTGGAATGATGCAACTAGTTTTCCTTTATTTTCAGTATTTTAATATTAAATTTGACAAAGGATTTGAAGCTTTATATCTTCTATTATTTATCTGCGAGCGCTTTCGACAGCTGGTCGTACTGTCATCATCTGGCACTCCTCAAACTGAACTTGTTATCCTGTCGTCTGTCTGTCTCTTTATACGGTTTGATTGTTAAGACAACGGTATGCTCAACATGAAAGGTTCTTCAGACTAGGGCAAAATGATTCGACGTTTTCAACCCATTACTTGGCATGCAACCACAAGTGCCTGTATCTAAACTATACGGAAATTTTGCATTATGCAAGGAAGGGTTACAAACTCAATTATTTAGAATCCTTGGAAATTCACAAGCATAAACATTGCGGATGCAACCTGTTGAATGATTAAATTGATTTAGTTTACTCATCAGTTTTTAAATTGGCACATCCACATTGGTACTCAATCAAGCCAAGTACCTTCTATTAGTACCTACAGGGGTGGTATATAAGGGCTAATGTAATGAACCATTGTTAGTTTATTGTATAAATTTCAAAATGTCCGTATAGGACGTAACTGCAGTAACGTTAGTTACAAATAAAAGTGGTAAAAAAAAGAGTTTCATTTCTTCATTTTTAGAATCTGTGGAAACGAGACAAATCTGGAAATATCCAAGAATTATAGACAAATTTCAAAACTATCTGTTAAATTTTTAAAGAAGTGTGTTCAAATTCAAATATGTGTTGAACTGTATGGAGAAAAATTGGAAATATACAACAAAATATTACGATTATTCGTCCATGACATATAAATAAACAACACAATTTGCCTGATACTTCTCAAACATTTTCAAAATCACACATAAATGTCATTATTCCATACTCCAATATGTGACTGCTTCTTTTAACTTGTGTCGTTAACCTTGTTTCTTAACATTTGTATTTAAACCATCCTAATATAAAATTTTTAAATGATGAGTGCATTTATCAGTTATTTTTTATTCTGCATATATATTATGAGTCCTTTTGTTGAATGGAATATCTTCTATATGTCTACTAAGATATAAGTCAAGACGATCAGAAACCTTAACTGGAAATTCTTCATAATTACATTAATGTAGTAATTAAGTAGAAATTTTCAATTGATGTTACGAATCAAATATTGATGGTTTATGCTAAGGAAGTGTGTTCAAGATAACAATAACATGTTTTGTTCTATTCAGTATCTTTTATAAGATAAAATACATTTATATTTTTATGATGATTCACAAGTCTGAAGAATTGAGATCCATTCAACTCATATTCTACATCTGACGACTATCGAGGCATTTGTCTGAAATTTGAAAAGTCGTTTTCATTTTGATTATTTTGATTAGAATTGCATTCAACGAAAAATCTTTTTCAGCAATTCCAGTTGTAAACATCTCACAAGGGACTACCGGTCAAATAGGAGCACCTGTTAATGTCACATCACTTCTCAAACCTGCTGACAAAATTTCTGCTGGTTTTGCTCAGTTGGTGCAAACTTCCACCGGAAAACATTTACTATTGAGAACAAATCCGAACATAACCGCAAATATCCCAGTGACATCTCCAGGTAAACTCATTGGATTTGAATATTTTATTATTAGGGAAGTAATTATAATGAAAATAAAATATTATATACCTAGGGTGAGAAGTGAGCTATTATTTATCGAGCATTTTTATATCCTGAGGCCCGTAGCGACGAGGGATATAATGTGCGAGGTAAATAATAGCTTTCTCAGCCGAGGTATATATAGAATTTTTTTCACTACTAACCTGAAAAATTGCTATTGTTCACTCCATTACCCTAACGAGAATTAATTTTTCACATCCTTGGTAAAAAATGATAATAAAAAAACACCTAGGTAAATAATGAGAACAATTCTATAATTTTGAAGATATTCACAGAAACTTTTGTTAATTTAATTATCAACCAGAAGTAGAAAATTGAACATTGGAAATACGCTTGAAAATTATTTGAAATTATAATCAATTGTGACAAATCATGTGTATTCTAGCATTTCCCTGTATTAATGGAACTAACATTTGGACCAGGTAAATTCACTTCTGTGTTACAAACAATCCTCGTATTTTGAACGCATTCAAATTATCTTTAACATGTACGTTTTATAAGACAGCATCTTGACTTGCAGAAGAAGTTATATTTGAAGCTTCATTGGGTAAATTACATTTTTGCACTAATTCGGCGATTCTCTTATCAGCTATTGATTCCTCAATATATCCTTCAGCCACTGCAGCCGTCTTCCACCCACCGTGCCGTTTCAGGCTTCGTAAGTCTCCTATGTTTTCTGCGAGAAGTGTTGCCGAGCTACGTCTTAGAGAATGACCAGTATAACACACAGGATTTTCTAATTTGAGATTAGCCACGACACATGGTACTTTACTAATAGTATTGTGCCCAATACTTTGTTTAATATGTGTACCTTTGCGGTATAAAATAAATAGTTTTGTAATGTCAGTTGGCCTATTAGCTAAATATTTTATAATAACATCAACCCATTGTAGCTCAACAACAACAAACTTCTTCGATGTTCTGTTATTTGAGTTAAGAATATTTATTATGATAATATCATCGCAAACATCTAAATCGTCTAGGAGCATAAGGCATAATTCATCTGTTCTGCAGGCACCGACAACACCAACTACCATTACAGCCTAAATATGTTAAAAAATTAAACACAATCTAATATAATGGAAAAGTATACCTTTTTTTATAAATATTCGTCATCAGGAGCTTCAACTATAAATTTGTCAATTTCTCTCTTTGTAAATACTTTTGATTTCTTAGGTTTATAATTACTGTTTTTTCGTTTTAAAAATGCTACAAGTTCGAAAAACTTGAAATGTTTCTCTTATTGCAAGTGTCTATTTTAGCATGGAATAATTTGCCCACAATGTCGATACTTTTTTGCCTTTAGATTTCTTTTTGAAATACGCTAATAAAACATTTTCTGTTACTTTAGCAACTTTCCTTTCTTCACACCATGTTGTCAGTTGGTTATATGCATTCATGTACAGTCTCTTTGATTTTTATGGCAATAAATCACTACTTGTTCTAGCATCTCTAAATCATCGTCACTTGAATTTTCACCCATTTTTCAATTAATTATATTGACGTTTTACTCATATAGATCTTTCAACTTCTTCAAAATGACATCTAAATTTGAATTAAAACCGCGTTTGGCAAACTGACGGCAATAATAATCATTGTACAGTGTTTGGTTGTCATGGAAACGCCGGCAAACGTTTTCATGGCCTAAGTAGATGTTGCACGCTTTTCATTGACATCGCGTATTCAACATGGAAACTGTAGCTTTGACATGCAACAATTCATAGCTGCCTTGGGTTATCATATAACCAAGGAAATTTTTTTTCGCTATAATGCAGAATTGAGAAATTCTAAGTTCTGAACATACAGAAGCGATGAGAGAAGTGGAACATTGAAATATATCAAAAATGCAATGAGATATTTCNAAATTCTGAACATACAGAAGCGATGAGAGAAGTGGAACATTGAAATATATCAAAAATGCAATGAGATATTTCCTAGGTTCATATCAAAATTTGACACATGCCAAAATTTTACATAAATAAAGCCAGTCTGATTAGAAAAACGCGCCACTCTACTTGATATTCCGATATATTCAACAAATTGTTAGAAAATTACTAATGCCAAAATTAAAATTGTTAATATATTAATGTCTTATCAGGCAACAGGAATTTCTGTGACCTTTATAATAAAACTAAATTACTGCAAAGTGTATAGCCCAATTAATGAATGCCAAATCACTGGAATGAATAGTGTAGGAGCAAAAATTGGTAGATGTGTAAGGTAAAATAACATATTGAAAGTATGTGAGGTACAGGTGGAGCTTTGTGGGGAAGGCCCTTTTTTACATATTTTGAAAATAATATACTGAATTATTCTACATAAAATTTTGTACAAAAAAGTCGAAGGACTCCTGAATACTCAAGGATCAATATGGCCCTTCACAGCATGCAATTAAAATGAATATTTTCGAAGATATTAGATATGCAGGGACACAAGCTTCGCTTCGTCCAAAGCACTTTATGATTAGCAGCGATTGCACGTATTTATATGTATATTTAGTATTACCAATGCACCCGTGCGAAACCGGGGCGGGTCGCCTAGTGAAGTATAAAAAAAAGGAATTGAAAGTAATGCCCAAACCTGATGTTTTCATGGAGAATTCATATTGAGCGTGTATAAAATAAAGCAAATGATAAAAGTGTGATTCGAATTCAACTAATATTTTTTTGAAGAGATTAATTAATTTGTTACTTTTAATTTCACTGGGAAGTTTATTATATTCCAAGACCCTTCTGTGGAATAAAAAATTAATTTTACTTGCATAATGTGTTCGACTTCCATATAATTTCATGTTTCCTCGTGTGGGATATTTATGAATTTTATTAGTATAAACAATCAATTGGTTGAAATACGTGAAGAGGTTTCTAGTTACTATTTTGAAAATGAAAATGGAAAAATCTAACAACTTATTTTTCATGAATAGCCAATCATTACCCTTATGGAGGTATATCTGTTCCATTTTAGCAATACATTTATGCCTCTAAGCTACAATATTTGAAGTGCACTTAAACAAGTAGCATTAAAGTGACTAATTAGGCTTTCAGAGCATTCATTATCCTAAATCCAAGTCTAAGATATTTGTATTCTACCAATTGAATTATTTTACCATATATTTCAATTATTATCAGAACCTTATCAATTGCATTGTACTTATATTGAGTTGTTATAATCAATGATGGGGTTCTATTGATGTTTACATTGTCTAAAATTTCTTGCTGTTGCAAAGTATAGTGTTATCGGATTTCGCTTGCAGTATTGTTGCATTCATTTGTTTGACTATGAATTGAATAGTATCAGCAATTCAACAAAGTTGTCTGCTCTAGCGAAGTATTAGGACATTATAGCCATTTTGACAAACTATCAGACATTGCTTGCTTCTTTTTTTCTAATCTAGTAGTATTTGCTATTATTTTCAATTTTATTCACCTCTGGTGCTGGTATATAGTCCATTTTTTGAAAACTCATTAGGAGAAAAGCTTTTTCTTGCAATACTTGCATTTTTTCCGTAAATTCTCGTATAACAGTTTTAATGAGCTATTATAGTATTTGATCTCCTATTGCATTGGTTCATCACTTGCTTTTGTGAAGTCGTCATATTATATTTTTACAGCGTTTTCATTATTGTTGTGATTAGAAGTCACTTCATTCTTTACCACACAGCAGATCATTCCACCATCAGGAATTCCTTTTTTCAGTCTATTGGCACAACTATTATGCGGTGTTTTCGCACATTTAAGAGATCACATTCCATTTACCACATTTGAAAAACAATATAAACATGCCGCGTTACGGTTGACTTTCTGATCGCTCACCATATTGGAATTCTACTCGGCGCGCGTATCGCCAACCAAGTTGGCGTCTTCAGGAGATGAAAGAAATTGAAAACTCCAACTTGGTTGGGGGAGCGCGCGGATGTTTGAGAATGTCGTAAGATTTAATGATTTTTTGGTGTTTGCGGATTCGTGAGATGTTTATAGCTAAATCTTCAAATAAGTGGTGAGAAATATATTCATGTGCCTGTAAGGGTCTCTACATGCATATTATGAACATGTTTAGTATTTGTCAATGAACCATTGAAAACTCTGTTGACGATAAAATCGATGAATTTCAGGAACTACCTGAATACAACATTCACCAAGAGATTGATATTAAAACAAAGTTCAAGTCTACTTTCGGTTTAACTGTTGGCTCCACATTTCAAATTATTTTGGCTAAATTGCCTTCAGCATCTGAGAGAAATTAATGAGTCATAATTCATCAAGTTTAATGTACCCGTAATTCTGAATATTAATTATTATACTTTAGATTCCTCTGACCTACCTCATATACCAGTTATCACATTTCTAGAATTCTTTCTCAAACAAGGAATATACTGTCGAAACAAATCTTATTTATAAATTTGATCTTTTCCTCACCCTGCACAGTCGATCAGTTACCATTTCTGTAAGTGAGAAACTTTTGCAACTGTGCTAGATTAACGCAATGGCCAGCATGTTTTTGAATTTCACTGTTGAAAACTATCTAGAACCTTGCAACACATACATACTAATTATGTTATTATGTGCTTATCGATATGAACTAGCAAAATTGAAGTAATGAATTATTTTATTACAGGCGGACAGAAATTGACGTTTTTATCGCAACCTGTATCTACTATAGGAAATGCGGGACATGCAGTTACGCAAGCTTTTGTCAAATTCCAGTTGACGTCAGTAACAACTGTTGCTACTACTTCATCTGTGACTACGACAGTATGTATGATTCTCATTATGATTTACATATTACATACAGTACAGAAATTCTATATACATTTTGTTGGTGATAATAAATATAGTTTAATTGAGACAACTTATGTATTTTTATGAATTCAAAACTACTTACATGATAAGATTACCCCTCCCGAATGATCCCAAAAAGATATTTTCTCTATTTTGGATCAATTATAGTTATGGATTTTCTTGAGAAAACGGAGCAAAATTTGGAATATTTCAGAAAGTTCTGTTTCTCATTCAGTAGGCATTATCCCATAAGATTTGTTGAAAGCAAAAAGTCAAGATTATTATAGTTGTGTAATTGAATTTTCTTCAACCCTTTCCAGTTGACTCCTTCAGATGTTCTGGCACTACTGAACGTGTAATAGACTAACTTTATGATAAACGATAATCAGGAACACTTGAAAACAGCAATACAAACCATTACTGAGCAAATATTCCTCAATTTGAGGAATCGGGTGTTTTCAAAAGAAGAAAATTATTTGAGAAAAATACTTCAAATTAGTGAAAACCATTCAATAACAAAGGAGACTCCTTGCTTGTTCTCGATCATCGTAAAGAATGAATTGAGGATATGTGTTACAACTTTTTTCTGGCCTTTCTAATATTGTTTCTTGAATATTTACAACTGACAAACGAAATTTCTTAATAAATAATGAGCTGAAACAATTTGAAATTTAAATATGTAAAATATTTTGTCACATATAAAAAGCATATATCACTATAGCACAAATAGTGAATACATTATTGTCGTCTACAATACACATTGAACACCAATTTTGTTTCTTTAGATTTGACTACAGAAATATTTTCATAAAGTTTTAAAAGTTAAAAAAGTATTACCAATGGTTATAATTTTTATGTATGATTTTTTTTCTCAAATCAGGTTTTACGGAGATCCACATTAATTTCATCTCCGCACTTTTCATTCCTAAATCATATTGTTGATGTAATTCTGTGTCGGAGCTATTTTCCGGACTTGTCAAATGTAGTTCGGGTTTTATGCCTGACGTTTCATGCACAATTGCGGTTGATAACGAGTTTCAGACGTCCACTTGTCCTTACAGAGGACAGTATGCAAAACAATATGTCTTGAATTGAATAGAAACCACGTTAAAATTATTAAAACTATTCTACAAAACGTCCATTTGTGTTATTTTCTCTTTTTAGAATATTTCAATCATCAGTATTACAATGAACTGTAAGAACATAAATAAAACAATATGCGTCTTAATAATAATATATAATGAAGAAGGTATGTGGCAAAATAATTTTGTTGAAGTGAATTTTCAAATTTTTAAAATATCTGCTTCCATCCCACCCTAATAAAATAGAAATCAAATTAGGTAATAATTAAAAATATAGACAAGATTAAAATCTGAAACACTAAAAGAAAATCCAGAGTTCAGGATTTTTCCTGGCCAATTGGTGCTTCTGGTTTATTGAAATTCATCACATGAAAATATCGGGATATTTTTCATGTAATTTTGTGATGTTTCAACATCGAATAACTCTTAATATTGACCTAAAGATATAATCTATTGTGAAAAATCTATAATTATCGTGTTATTAATTTCCATCAGGTAACGGGACAGAGTATTCATAATAAAAAAATGTTAATTTTGAAACTCCAGTTAGAATTTTATTGAAATACCATTTTGTGATTGCTGAAATGTGGTGATGGTGTGATTCTATTTTATAATATCTAACTTATTCAGTTCTTTTCAGAACTCTATTTCTGTAGTGAAAAGCGAAGAAAACAAAACTAAGAGTGGACGAACACAAGTAGGAAATGATTATATAGGTAGACTTTATTCCAAGCAAAATAGTTTGGATGTTCGGTGGGCTAGTGAAGAAAAAGTAGTTGGACTATCAGTTAGTATATAACCCAATACTATTATTTTTATTACTAACACATATTTATATATAACAGGATGAAGAAGACCTAAAAGGAGAACGTAGAAGGAGGTTGTGCTTGATGAATAGCATCAATGAAAGTAGATGTTCTGCTCTTCCGTTGTATGGGAGAGATTTTCAGGAAGCAGTTAAAATATTTTCTCCAAACAAAATTAATTGTTGGCATGGAGGAACAGTTCACTGTCTGAATGCATTATATGATAGAAAAGTGGAGGAAACTCCCAATTACCTCAGGGCTCTTTTGTGCAATCCTGAAGAAAGAATTGAACAACTCCAAGATATTTGTGATAGGTAAGAAATTCACTACTCTGAAAAGCTTTATTATTTCAATGCCTTTTTTGCAGATTTATATTTTATGTTCCTGCTGTGAAGTGTCAGGAGCCTGAACTTAGAGTGTGGCATCCACCTCCTAGTAAATATTGGAAAATGAAAGAGGATAAGCTTCTGATTCAGAAACTGTTCTCGAAACCAGCAACTCCTTTACACCACATAGCTTCAGCAATGGTTACGCAGTTTCCTGACCCTAGATTAATTCAATATGACTGTGGAAAATTGCAAACTTTAGACAGGCTCCTCAGGAAATTGAAAGTCGAGGGTCACAGGGCATTGATTTTCACTCAAATGACAAAAATGCTAGACGTCCTTGAAGCCTTCCTCAACTTTCACGGTCACATTTATCTCAGGCTGGATGGTACAACCAAAGTTGATCAACGACAGGTAAAAAATAAATTACAATATTTGTTAAACTTCAATGTGCACAGTCGATCAGTTTTCATTTCTATGAGTGTTGAACTTTTGCAACTGTGCTAGATAAAGGCAATGGCCAGCATGTTTTCAAATTTTGCTGTTGGAAACTATCTAGAACCTTGCAACACACTTTCCAATAGAGAATATTGAGAAATTTGTCTAATGAATTATGCAATGTCTCCCCAATTAAAAAAAAAAGAGTTGACGACATTTCATGTCATTACCCCTCAGTATAATTTTGGCTACTAAAAATTTTAAAGTTGAGCTATTTTTTGTTGAATCAAAAACCTGCTGTTTCCCACCTATCTCGCCCAATAATATTAAAACAAATATTAACAAGGGTGTTTTTTTATTTATGATGTCCCAAAGCCTGTCCACAGTCTGATGAAGCAACATAACTCACCGAGAAAAATACATTGTCTTACTTCTTATAGAGTTGCTTTCATCATATAAAGAAATATATTTCTTTTCTAAGATGTGTTTCTCTAACTATAGTTTTTTCACAAAACATAACCTAACACCTAACATCTTACGGGCTCATCTCGAGCCCGTAATATGTTAGGTTTTACACTTCGTTCTGCTAGAGACCTAAGTGTCGAATCTATAAAACTGATTTATTGTGCACAAGTGAGATCCATTCTTGAGTATAACTCCATTGTATGGT
>WOGN01010619.1:0-10331 GCA_015342105.1 Leptinotarsa texana | reverse complement strand
GCCTATCCGATTTTTCACGCCGAACATTTTCGAACACAGTTCGAAATACAAATATTTATTCTTCTCTACCGTATATCCAATATTGAAACAGGTTCAGTTTCGTACACCTTTTGCTTCAAATACTCCCATAAAAAAGTCCAAAGATGTCAAATCTAGCGGGCGGGCTGGCAATTCTGTAGGACCTCGCCGGCCAATCCAACGACCAGCAAAAGTAGTATCCAAATAGTTTCTTAATTGTCTGAAGTAATGTGGTGGTGCTCCATCTTGTTGGAATACAATATCCATATCGAATTTATTAGGATTCGCTTCGACAATTTCAGTGATGAGAGTGACCCTCTCAGTAGTTTCCAGCATTTTTGAATCAATGAGTAGAGGTCTTACAATATTGTTTCCCAATATTCCTACCCAAACGTTAATTTTTTCTGGATATTTGTTATATGTGTTCCGGAAAACGTGAGGATTGGTGTCACTCTACTAACAGCAATTTTGTCTGTGAATATTGCCGTTCAAAAAAATGTACATTCGTCACTAAAACGAATATTGTGGACATAGGTAGGATGCCTTGCAGTGTTTTCCGTCATGATTTCGCAGAATTCTATTCTTCGATCAGGGTCATCTTCAGTTAATTGATGTAGCAATTTAATTTTGTATAGATGATACCTATTCTTCTTCAAAAGTCTCCACACAGTAGAAGGAGACACCTCACAAACTTTCGCGACGGAATAAGTAGACTGTTGAGGATTTACTACCATCCCACCAATTATTTGCACTTGCTGTTCTTCCGAAATGGACGGATGACCTGGGGACTTTTTGCTATGTACACTACCGGTAGTTGTGAATTTGGATGAAAGTTCCCTCAAATATTTTCTACAGATAGGACGATTTCCTATTTTTTCTTCCAATGGACGAGAATTGACCATTTTAGAGATTGTTGAAGTGTTACCTTTATATTTTGAACAATGATGTTCATTGTCGAACTGATATTTTTTGTCGTTTTTATACACAAAAAATAACTTAACAAAGCTTATCGGGTTGTTGGAATTGCCATATGGCAGATAGAAAGGAATATTTATAGAAATATCGATATTAATGTGTTTGTCTTCAGGAAATTACTAAATGTTCCGCCATTTTGTAATATTCTAGAATTGTGAAGTATTCGTCAGGAGCTTCAAAATGATGTGTCACATGACCTCCCTTTCTTTTTATTTTTTTTCCCAGATGGCGCTCAGTCGCAATCTTGAAAGTTTCATCTATGAATTTTACATCAAAATAAAGTATTCATACATTAATTTCATTATCCCAAATTTCAATTTTTTTAGTTGATCCGTTCAAAAAATAAAAGTGGGAGGGCATTAAAGACATGCACTGTTAGATTATAATCAGTTGGAGTACATTTCTATGGTTATATTCTTTCAACATGTTTTTCACATTCTCTGTCTGAATTTTTTGTAGACTCAATATAAAATTCAAGTAAGACCTTATTATGAGATTTCCACTGGAAAGTTTACAAAACCGCAACATGTGTTTCAGTTTAGCAAACTACTAATGGTAAAGGAAGCAAAGACTTTTATTTCTTATGATCAATGTATGGAGGAAAGAGAGTACGAAAAATGCAAATTGAAAATGTTCCGAAACAGAAGTTTTTTAAAAACACATTAATAATAAAGTAATTCAGAATATGAAAGTAACAAAAGTGTTAGTGGATCATAGTTATGATGTCATGGCTATTATGGTTAATGAAGGAGAGCTAACAATGTCATTTATTTAAACTAATCATATATTTTATTTGCCAAAATGTGAAACAACTGCAGTACACATCGCTTCATCGTTGACAACTCCTGAATGGTTATACTTATTATTTAACAGATCCAATTTCCATAAATTTGTTCAATAATTTCGAAACGTATTTGTGTCGTACATTTCTTCCTGGATGATAATCATTGAACATACGGGTAGCAGCCCTAGCAATATTTCCGTTCTGGTAGTACAAACTCACTATTTCAATCCGTTCTCGAATCGTACAAACCATTGCTTCTCAAGAATTCGTAAGACATCACTAACATTTTCGATCAATACAATTAAATTTGTTATGGCCGATCTGTATAATATTGCAAACTGAGGAATATACCCGATTGAAGGTGACACTTTCGAGAATTATATCAAAGTTCGATAGGATTGAGATAGGGCGATAATTTCGAATATCAGATGGATTTCCACACTTAAAAATGGGACAAACTCGTGATATCTTCCATAATTCAGGAAAATTATTATTTTTAACTGCAAGATTGAAAAGTGTCAGTTTAGACCAATACACCGATGCAACCTTTTACCAAAAAAAAATGGTATCTTATCAGGACCAGAAGTGGACAGATTTGTTTAGTTTACGTGCTGCAATCAAGATTTCCTGTTCGCTATATTTTCAAAGTTTATATTATTATAAAAACAATTTCAATTTGATAAGCATGGATGCAAAGTATTTGCATCATCTGCATAGTGTGAGTTGTACTGTGGAAAATTTTGTAAAACTATTTACAATTTCATCTGAAGAATCAATAGTGAAGTCATCATATTTCATTCTACATGGTAGATATGGGAGGTTCTATTCTTGGAATGTACGTATGACAACAATGATTGAGGATTAGATACTACAGATTCTTGTACAGAATTTAAATGATAACTTAGTAAGAGATTGCGAATTTTCCATTGATTCAATGTGCCCTAAAACTTCAGTACAAATAGCTTCATCGCTGGCAACTCCTGAACGGTTATGCTCTTTATTGTTAACAGTTCCAGTTTCTGAAACGTATTTGTGTCGTACATTTCTTCCTGGATGATTATCATTGAACATACGGGCAGCAACTCTAGAAATGTTTTTAGTGTGGTAGTACAAACTCACTATTTCAATCCTTTCTCGAAGCCTATCAACCATTGCTTCTCAAGAATTTACAAAAACAGAAACACCAATTGTAACGTAACCTGGTAGGTAATCGTTATTGTAGAAAGAGACGAATACAAAATGAAGAGAATATCGAATTCAAACTTAACTAGGCAAAATAAGACTTTTTAAAAGTATACTCCACAAAAACACCTACATATGATATCTAATAATGCAACTTAATAATGCAAAACAATTGATCCATTGAAGACAATGGTGACATGCTTTGGGGGTACGATAGGAAAAATGAGATCAAATGTGAATATATGTCAAAATGTGTCCCCCTGAATACTATTGCTGAGGTGTTTTTTTATTTTTCCTGAGCTACAAATAATTTGTAGCTCCCGAACCATATCCTTCAGGGCATATATCTTATACTTTGTTGAAATCTGCTCATCTTAGAGCATCTGATAATGCGTATATATAATTGGTAACGTGCTCTGGGGGTGCGATAAGGGAAGCAACATCAAATGTGAATATGTCAAAATGTGTCCTTACATTTGAACAATTGAAACATGTCAATACAATAAAAATGTCATTGATTTAAAAGAGGTAGACACTGGATACAAAGAAGAATATTGAATTAAAATTTACTAAAAATCGTTATTCGTTTTAAAATTACGGAATTACTGGTAAAAGCCATGTGGTTTAAGAACAAAGAGAGAGGCACAAAACAATTGACAATGTCAGCTGTCAGCTAATTCAGTTTAAAGATGTGTTTGTTTGTAGATGATAAAACTATGGAACACAAAGGTAACTATTCTGGTGCAAGTGTGATCAGATATGATACGATATGGCCATATGACCATATATTTATGGTGCAGCCATACCATTAGTCTTGAGAAATTATGTTATGTTAAATATGTTAATTAAATGACAGAATACTCATTAGTCTTCAGAAATGAGGATTTTGTCATTTAATTAACATAATTGATTTTTTGGGTTTTCTCATTGTGTTACTTACAGAACAGCATATGTCTCTGATTGTGTGTTGATGAATCGAAATTGAACATCTAATGTAATGAAATATATCTGAGTAAAATATGTGACGCTTTGGGTATTGTGAAAAACCTATAAAAGATGTTTTAACAAATTCTTTTTCACAAAATCAGGAGAAAAAGGATTTTTTAACACATAATCGGAAACAAAACTACTTCGGGTTATGTCTGTCTAAATGGCCAAGAATACCAAATGGGCTTTCTTAATTAGGATAATATTGAAAGTTTTCCTGCAGCTGAAAAAGCAAATGCGCCACTGGAATCAATGAAGTCGCCCTGGAGCGCCAATTACGTTTTATTGTTGTTATTATTTTATTTTTATCGTTGTTTTGATAAAATTTCATTGTATTTTAAAAAAAGTAAAAACATTTTTTGAAAAAAGCAAGTCGTTGCACATTTGTTGTTGTTATAGTTGTATACAAATAGTTGTATACTGAATGGAATTGTTGAAGGAAGACTTAAAAATGAGGAGTGGAGAACTCAGTATCTATAAAATCACAACAGAAGGAAAAAAGATAGAATCCAAAGGAGCAATGATATTTGAAAACACCAGACATGATGGAAAAAGCTGAGAATGAGTTCGATCATTATTATTAACTAGCTGATTCGGCAAACTTCGTAAAGCCTGAAAATAATCGATGGTCGTGTTAAGTTAATTAACTAAGTTTCAATATTTTATTAAAATTGTGTTTGTGAAACACCAAGTCGGGTCGTATTAACGCGGCCAGTGTTGCCAAACCAATTTCATGCTTAGCAGTACATTTTTGTGCCAGAAAAACAAAAATTCAAACAACTATACTGCTTTCAAATACCATAACTGCATGACTACTGAAGATGCCAACTTGGTTGGTTAACGCTTGTTTGGGAACAGTTCTTTTGGATTTATTCTACGCCAGAAATTCCAGTTCTACCTTTTAAATCATCAAATATAGGAGTCTTCCCTACTCATATGAACATTTGTCTTATAGAAGAGATGTTCACAACCGGAATTTGCGTAAAAAGGTAGTGTTTAACATTCCTGTATATAAAAAGAAAATATTAAAACGACCTTCTTCGTATAATATTTCCTGCACAACAAATTATCTCCATGAATGGAAAAATGATCACTTTAACATGTTAGAAACTGTTTTTGAAAGTATGTTTAAGTAGAATCTGTTCAGCATTCAGAATAATTAGGTACGCGGCGAGAATCCTGAAAAAGGTTTTAGCTATTCATATATCTCTATATCTTTATATTAGCTTCTCTTCTGTTTTTTCGCCTTTCTTCTTTCCTTCTCTTCAAGCCCTATTGTATTATCCATAATATTTTATTTTTATTTTTATACATTTTCGGCATTGATACAAGAGCAGATGCGAATGCAAATTCGCTATCTGAACCAAAAACCATTTGCACATCAAATATAAAGTGTATTTCTGTCTCTTTCTCTTGTATTTTTTATTATTATTGATGGGCAATAAATCCATTAATATTATTTTTATTATTTGTTTCAATGTAGAGTGCGCTGGTCAGGCCCTATCCCCCGAAGCCCCGATACATTCGGGAGGGCGCGTCAGCTTTATCAACCAATGACCACTCCCCACACCGTGGGGTAAGTGATAATTGGTTCCGAGAATCATGTGCCCTGAGCAAACGCAGCGAACCAAGAATGACAGCCTTCTGCATATTCTTGACTTAGTGCGGCAAGCCGGTATGATTTTAAGATTAGAGAGTAGAGAGGACATCATTCCACCAAGGACTCCAATAATCAGAACATCTATCTTGACAGAGTGATCTGGATAGAGTCTGCGGAGTTCGAAGAGAAAAGATGGTAATAAAGCACTCTTAGGGCCACGTTATGTCGATGGATATAGGCCGAGACCGCATATGCTGGACATGCTGATAGCAAGTGCATTATGGTCTCGGGCGCCTCGCGGCAGACCCTGCACCTTGTGTCAGGAACCTCTATACCCATCACGCGACTGCGGTAGACTAAGGTGTTAAAGACACCATCCTGGCAACCCCTCTGTTTCCGACATCAGGCCACTCGACCTAAGAAAAGCAAACGTCAGGCGCTTTGATAAGCCAAAAGACCCAACGCAGTGGCTTGTCCTTATTATTATTATTATTTTTTTCCCGTAGTGTGCGCTGGTCAGGCCCTGTCCCCCGAAGCCCCGATACATTCGGGGGGTAAGTGATCATTGGGTCGAGAATCATGTGCCCTTAGCAAACGCAGTGAGCCAAGAATGACAACCTTCTGCATCTGTGTGGCTAAGATTTCTGCCTTGCTATTAATTAGAAAAATAGCACATAATATATTTTATAGATACATTATCCATACATGGTAATTTTCCCCATTTATCTCGAGAAGTGAAACAGAAGATCTACTGCAAAGACAGTAGACCTGGCAATGCCTCCAGTCGAGGAATCGGCGAGTTTTAGATTGCACTGAAACTCATGATAATCCGTTAGGGAATCTATAGATTACGCTGTAGACAACCCTTCCTGATATAGAAGGCCCCGGCCACAGTATACTCACATACAGTTATCCCACTTCGGCGATAAGCAGACCCAGATAAGCAGACTCAGGAGTTGCAGTCTCAGGTCTGCGCAAACGACGGGTTCAAGACAGGCACGCAATCATTCTATAGTTGTCGAATTTCATGGGTTTCACCCAATCTACTGAAACTATTTTCAGTGAACAAACTTATCGATAGAACTGGTGTTGGAACATAGTTCATCATTGTCCAAATGATCTGGATTACTTGAATATCAAACAAATGCAAAATTATCATTTGTACAATTTTCTCAGGTGCCCAACATGTTTTTCATCGACTGCATTTTTTTTTGAGCAGTTTATATGAATAGTTGTTATGTTGCGCAGTGTTTAGACGCTTTGGTTGAGATTGTAGTAGGGAGAAATGTCATTAGTGTCAAATACGTCAGCCTTGTAAAAACTGAAACTCCTGGACACCAACATCAAAGGGACGACGCTAAGTGGGACTACTGTATATAAGTATACTGTGCCCCGACACTCAGATGAATACTATCTTCATCCATCCCACCCCAGCCAGGTAGGGTTATACCGCGAAGGGCGGTACTGATGTCTGAGGAGACTCATGCCGCCATCAATGATCAGTTATAACCCAATTGTACCTCTGACGAAAAACAGTTTAAACGGTAAGGGAGCAAGGCTCCAGCCTGGAAGAAATCAAGATGACTATCGATAGACCTGGCAATACTGAACACGTCTCTCGTCTCAAGCGATTTACTCTCCATCTGCAGAGAATTGATTCGCCATATTTCACAGTATAATAGGATTACGATTTTGTTGTGAAAGTTTCGATATTCTTCCTCGTTGCATTGTAAATGATATGGTGTGGATATTGCCGACTTTTGCTTCTATTATAATATAACAATTATTCATGCATGCATAATCATGAATGTCCTAACCTCAATTGTTTTTGCACACACCATGACAACTGTCGGACCCTAACAAAGCAATCGTAGATCGTCAATTTGTTAGATTGTATATCAAAAGTTTTTTATATTTTTCGAATGTTTCAATTGTTATTTTGCAGAAACATATCCAATAAATCAAAAAGTATGAATATCGGTACAGGCGTATTCGAGATATAAATAGTGTAAGTAACAAGATGTTGCAAGTTTGTTTCACCATATCACTGGAATAGAAACATTTTCAAATGTGATCATGGAAAAATTATTAATTGATGACTATGTTTACACGGCATTCGAAATGAATATTTCCAACAACCGATGTTACAAAAACCTTATTAAACTGAACTTATTAACTCGTGAAAACACCTGCTTCAGGCGATGTGATGAATAAGTGATATGAAAATACCTCAAGTATGAGAGAAAGTTAAATTGTGGCTAACTATACAAGACCCCTGGGACAGGAATTAGACCTTCGCCTGTTTGATCCGATAAGGAAAAAGCTGGAAAAGATTCATGTGGAGCAAATATTTTTCCTTTCAATAAAAAGTATGCAAGAAAACTGACAAACATATGCGAATGCGTTTCAAAATAATTTGTTCTCTCTTTTCAAAATCAGTTTTTCCGTTAATCAGCTGTCACCCCGCAACGAACAATAACCCTCAAAAGTCGAAACTTGTGCGAGCTAAGAATTAACGAGGTCTCACCTTTTAACGTGCGATCCCTATCACGGTTAGTTTTATTAATTTATTTCCTGAACATTTGGCGTCACGATGCAAATTTTGAAATAATATGGTTCCAGAAAAGGATTCCCGCCAACACAGAAAACATTTCCCCAAAATTATTCATCTTACAAGCAAAAAAATCTCAACTTTCTGACAGCGCAAATTTTCGAACAGTCACTTAAACGTTATGTTAGTAACGACGATAGTCAAGAACGGATTTTATAAGGATAGATGTGTAGTTACGCCTGATTCGTTTGAATACTCATCTGAGAGTGAATTTTAGAACCTCTATTGTTATAACAACGGATGTTATAGGCTCATGGTCAATAATTAACTTCAAAACCATAGCGTTCATGGTTCCACACTGATTTAACACAATTATTTCGAATGAAATTTTCGGATTATTATATGACCCCATGACTTTATGATATATTTACAAATTGGTCAGTGGTCAGCGGTAAGGAAACTATTTACAAATTCAAACCGTTTTTGAGTGATTTGAACCTTTGTACCTCTCCCGAAGGTCGGATAACTTAGTGTTGTCAACAAGTTTGGCCTTTCTTTACGTATAAAAGTATGTTATCGTATGCAGTGTCGGAAACCTCAGAAGATTGTACTTTTTTGTTATTGATTCATTAACCGTAATTGAAATAAGATAAAAAACTTTAGTTTAATACAAGGAACTGTTAAAAACACATCATTTCTACACGTCATTGTTGATATTATACATTCAATGTATAGTCGAAGTAAACGATATTGTGCACATTTAAAGTTGCCGGCACTCTCAAAGGTCAAAAAAACCAATACATAGAAATGAACCGGTAGCGAATTAGTCCACGTGGACGAACAGAGTTTTATGATTGGCTGAATAGTTATGAAATTAAATTTGAAGTCATGTTAGGGTGACGAATAGAAATCGGGGAATGCGGAGATGGTTATTGAGTGTTGAAATTCAATATTGGTGCAGTTATAATTACTTAAAATTTTTGAAATCTGTTTAAAATGTGGCGTCCTTGGACAAGTACTGATAGTAATAACGAGTTTGATTACAACACAGACTTTTTCCAGTGTAGTGATTCTAATAGCAATGGTGAACAATGTGAAAAAGAGATACCAGTGAATAAGAATCGGACGCATTTGAATATTGAAACACAGAGACTATGTTTCAATGTATATAAGAATCTACATCTCAAGTTTGGTTTCGAGGGAAACAAACTATTACAAGCAACAATAGATTTGACCGACATTCCTTTCTCAACTATACGTAAAATAGTCAATAACAAACCTTATGAATGCAAGACGCGATGTAATACAGGATTACCAAAACTTTCAGATGTTTATCCAATAAAATCATTGAAAAAAAACATTTGTCGACTGTTACAAAAGCAATAAGATTTCTACAACTGAAATCATAAGGACGAAAATGAATAGATAGTGGAGGTGCGTTACCAATATTAAGAACAAATAACTAAATATAGACAAGAACAACAGCAAATTTTCTATTTGGACGAAACTTGGTATGACACAGTTACGAAAGGATTGATGGTTCCAGAATGCGTACGCTTAACATGCCTGCAAACAAAGGATCGCGTCTAATCATTGTGCATTGCGGAGGAAGTGAAGGATGGGCTTCGAATTCTTTAAAATTATGTGGAAAAAACTTGAGGACTGCAATAAGAACATAGAAGTTAATATTTTCAAGAAATGATTCGAAAACACATTGATTCAAGTTTAAATGCAAATAGTGTAATAGTTCTTGACTATAAATTCGCAACAGTTTATCAAAGTACCGAATAAAAATTCGAGGAAAGATGAAATACAAAGTTTTTTAATGGATAACATTTTGTATTTTGAAGATTACTATACCAAAAACCAACTACTTGAAGTTTTACAGACAAAAACATTTGAAAAAGTGTACGTCCTTGAGAGTATTGCTGAAATGTAAGGACACACCATACTGAGACCTCCCCCCTATTTTTCTGTTTTCAATCCCATCGAGTTGATTTGGAGAAAATTGAAACAAAGCACCAGGCGTAAAAATAATTTTCCAAAATTTGATAAGAAGGTAATAGAGCTAGTTCTAATATCTAATATAACCGAAGAAGACTGGCAGAAAACGATTAAAAAAGTAATTTTAGTTGAAAAAGATTGTATGTAGATTGGACACTTCCATATTAATGGTGAAAATACCAGTGAGGATGACAGTGTTCTATGTAAGTGCAATTTGTTACCATTCATTT
>WOGN01010618.1:0-10331 GCA_015342105.1 Leptinotarsa texana | reverse complement strand
AGAATACTACATGCAACATTGAGTTTCAACTTTTTCTTAGGTGACAGCTCGCGTAGGAAAATTCGTTTTTTCATCAAGTTTAGTTTGTGTGTATTTTAAAAGTGTTTCAGAGATATATTTGAATATTATTATGGTGCATTCTTGTGCATTCAAGGGCATTGGTTTATAGATGAGTTATTTCATATAATGAGTTTAGGTTCCCAAAGGATAAAATGATGAGAAAAAAATGGGTGAAAGATTTGAAAAGAAAGAACTACAATCCTTCTACTCTTCCAAGACTTTATAGAAATCATTTAAAAAGTGACTATAAATGAAAAGGGGACGAAAATATTAAATTTGATGACACAGTTTTTTATTTGAACTTCAAGTATTCTCCAGAGAAAGTATTATCTGGAATTGATACTGTTGTTGAAAGTATGATACATTTTACTTCATTAAATTTTATCATATGATTAATGGTATTACCTCAGAAGCTTTTGTTGGATCAGTTCGAATACAATCAATTCTGTCTATACTTGACCTCGTTCAACCTTCCTCTCAAATTTTGGAAGATTCAACAGATTACCCAAGCGAGTCTATTATCCTTGAATTTCGTAGCTATATTAGAAAGAGGTATGTATGTAGGAATCTTTTTTTAATAATAAATTGCAGTTGTACAGATTGAAGATTGTAGAATATATTGAATATTTGAAATGATTCTTTGATCCAGTTTGCTATATTTTTTGATTTTCATATTAAATAATACATTGATAAAAGCTTAGGTAAATATTTTGTGATCTTTCGACTTTGTGTAATGATTTTAGATATAGAACTTATTTCCAAACATGACTTTTCGTGTACATTTTATTCCATGTGGAATTTTTTTTATTAATTGAAACGTTAACGGGTTCATATACACTTTCATAATTGAATTAATAATTATAGGCTTCGTAAATTTTACGATTTGGCAATGTTGATTATTTTTATTGTTCTTATTGGTCAATTGAACAAGAAGCTGGAATAGGGCCGTGACATCACCGTACTACCACATTGTATTTTTAATAATTATTTACGCGAAAACTACGGTACTTAGAGAGCTTAAACAGAGTGCACTGATATTCAATTAGAAATTTCTATAAAGTGAACTATAAACAAAAATCATGAAAGAAGCTCATTAGCTGGGATTGCATAATGAATAATTTTGCTAACGCTGGATTTTTTTCTCAATATTGGCTGTGGTGCCTGCTGAGACCTAATAATTTCAATTTAGTTCGGGCTGAATAAGCGTCTTATCACTTCAAATAACAGTAGCAAATTTCAACCACATCGGTGTAATGATATTTATGATATTTTATAAATACGGTTTTTTTGAACTTCAACGCTATGTATCTCAGAAACGAAGCAATTCCGACCAACAAATATACCTAGTTGAAAATGTATGCATACTTGCTAGCTTGAAATTTTATAGATATCAGGAAATCTGTTCTACACGCATTGCATTTAGAACTTGAGCTTGAAATTTTAACATTTCAACATCAAATCATTGCTGTTATCACTTTGTTTTCAGAATGTGACAAAAGCGGTCGTTCTCGATGCGAAGAAGGTCAAGATGGTCAAATCACATTATTAATCCTGTAGAATTTACAAAATTATAGAATAGGTCAAATAGCATTTTGTACATATACCTAAAATAATACTTAGAGTAAAATTGAACCAAACATACATGAAAGACTGTCATATGAATACAATGATGGACAAAACATATACACTTTATTCAACCCCCAGCTTCATTAAATTAATGTGATAGAGAAATAAAATCATGGAAGATTGAGAAATTTATTTATGGTATTAAAATTATGATCTAATAAAACCTTTTAAGAGTAGTTTTGAAAACCTTAATTCTATCAGTAGTTTTCAATGATTCAAGCAGTTGTTATGAAGTAAGAAGGTGAGTTAGCGGGTATATTATATTTCACGGGATCTATGTAAAAATCATTGCACTTTCTTGTATTTACATTATGCTAAGATGAAATGCGATCATATTTCGACTCATTGATATGTATGAATACACACAATTCAAAATTGAAAATATCCGGGAAAGTTGGAATAAATTTTGTATACATCTCTGCAGGAGGTTATCTGAGTAACCCCTGCTAAAATTCGTTTATTTTTTTTTCTACAGGTGCTCTACAATGTGCCACCTCTTTTAACAGTGAGAAATAATTTCTCACTGTTATCACGATAACCCAAGTCTGTCATGAATTGTTACATGTCATATTGATATGACACGTTCTCCATGTTGACAACGCTACGCCTACGATTCTCGTGCAATATCGTAGCAGCCCATTGTCGGCGTTCCATAACAACAAAACCGAAGCACTGCATAATTATTGCTGTCAACTCACCCAACGAAAATAGTTTTATTGTAGATTGGTATAGTATAAACAGTTTAGATTTACTAACATAATGGAATACGAAGATTTAGAGTTGGAAAATACACCTCCAGAAATTGTTCAGAAAGTAATAGATGTTTGCAATAATTTGCTACCAAGCACATCAAGAAAAAAATATGAAATCGCTTACAGAAACTTTGTGAACTGGAAAATGAAAGCCAAGGTAAATTCTTGTTCCGAAAATATCTTGTTAATTTATTTTCAAAAGTTGTCAAGAAGATTGAAATCAAACACATTATGGTCTCAGTACTCGATGCTGAGGAGTACCTCAATTATTGAAAACTCTGTTGATATATCAAAATACGTAAAACTACGAGCATTTTTTAAACGCAAATCTGAAAAATATGCTCCAAAACAGTCAAAAACATTAACTTCTGAAGAAATTCAACAATTTTTGAAACATACACCTGATGAAAAGTATTTGCTGATGAAGGTATGAATTGAAAATTTTTAAATTGTTATCGAAAAATGAATGTTTGTTTTCGATTTCAGGCTGCTTTAGCTATTGGCTTTACAGGGGCATACCATTGTGATGAACTTCGAAAATTATTAATTGATGACATGGAAGATCTTAATTCGGCCCTTTTGATAAAATTACCCGATACTTAAACCAAGGTTCGTAGAAATTTCTGTCATAGGAGAATTCTACCACATTTACAAAAAATATCTGAAGCTTCGACCATGCACAAATGAAACACGTTTTTTTTTTAATTACAAAAATAGTAAATGTACGAAACATCCTGTGGGGATAAATAAATTTGGCACCATGGTGAAATAAAAAGCGAATTTTTTGCAATTACCAAACCCTGAATTATATACTGACCGCTGTTTCCGAAGGTCACCTGCGACTATTTTAATTAATGCAGGGTAGATCTTTTAACCTCAAAACGCCATGGGGGTTGGAAATCCAGCAATGTTTCTGAATCTTATATCGACAACTCCATAGACAACAAAATGAAAATTTCGAAAAGTGTAGTAGAATCCATTCAGCCTCCAGCGCCATTAGAACCTGAACACAACAATGCTGTGGAAGCTCAATACGTTTTCCCTTCAACTTCGACCGCAACTGATATTTTAATTACCGAAAACATTTTGAAACAAAACCAGAAATTACTTTACAAAATTGTTCAAATATAAGTGTCAATTACTATTTTAAATAAAATATAAAAATGAGTTAATGACATACAAGTATTTTTATATATGTATTTTAATTTTTAATACTTGAAAACAATGCAGGCGTAGGAAAACTACAGTGTACAATGCTGAGAAAATGACTTTTTTCTCACTCGCTTGATAAGCGAGTGAGATATGTCGTTTTTCTCACTTGTTGTACAAATAACTATCTTGTGCAATAAATACATTTGGAGCCAATAAAGAGCTTCCCCAAAGGCAAATGCCATATTTGATTGTAGATTCTATATGTGCATAGCAATGATTTACTAACTGTTCACTGGTTAATATCGGCTTGAGATTTCGTATCAGATACGAAACAGAACTTAGTTTCAATATTAGTTTATTACAATGACTCCTCCAGTTCAGACAATTATCCAGCGTGATTCCCAAAAATTTACATTCTTCGGATAAAGAAAGTATGTTTTCATTCTCATTGATTTTAATTTTGACATTTGAACAGATTTTTGTCTTTGATGAAACCGTACTAATAAACTTTTTGGAGAGATGAAATGAAGTGAGTTTTCAGCACACCATGAAACCAAAAGATTTGACACCGTGTTACAATGTTCTTTAAAAATTGTGTCGTCTTTATCCGAAATTAGAAGTGATGTGTCATCTGCATATATAACGCAAGTATTCTCAACAACCGCGGCTCCAACATCATATAGCATACTATAAATGATAGCGGTCCAACACTGATCCTTGGGGTACCCCAATGGTCAAAACTTGAGTATTAGAAATATATCATTGAATATTATTTTCAGATATATGATTCACCGAAACAAATTGACTTCTATTTCTGGTGAAAGACTCTATCCAGTTAAAGGCATTTCCTCTTATTCCATATGAATATAATGTATACCTATACTTTGTCCATTTGAGCAATGGAGTGCTCCAAAATATTATAAAGCATAGTGTACGTGATCTCCCAGACAATGCTGCTTGTACAGAGTCGCACTAAAGAACAACCGAAATTTTATATATTATTTTAATAATATGCGGCTAGGTATTGGACATTTTTTAGGAGGGGTGTAGGGACACAAATTAGAAGTTCCTTCAGCCGTATTTGACATTTTGAAAATTTTAAACTTTAAAATACCTTATATGTACACACCACATGCGTTAAAATGTAACTGACCACTCTGACACTGTAACAATGCATTCCGCTGATTTCAGTTAAATCTAATTGAGCAGCATAAGAAGATTTGTTTATTTTATTCAATAGATGCAAATGTGTGTGGTGGTCATGCTTTGATCACACATCTATCTTCGTTTGGGTTACTTTGTTTGCTGGGTGGATATAATTTAGTTACAATCTACCCTTGACCCGTCTCATCAAAAACTCCCATCTCGTCTCAGAACTTCGAGATATTGGAATTGTATATCCTGATAATTGTGAAAGTGTCCCGTATACAAATTTTATCTTTGCTAAAATGACTTTTCGAGGCCAATCGCAAATGGATAAATGTTCTCAAATGTTAAACTTCATCATTGAACTGATAGTTCGTTTCAAAATATATAGTTTCTGATTAAAAATGAAAACAAGGAATCTGAAAGTGAAAACAAAGACTAATGAAAAGAGAAATGAAAATTCCTGTTTTTTACCAATTTTATTCGTAACTAACGTTAATACAGTTTCGTCCTATACGGACATTTTCAAATTTATACAATAAGTTCTATAAGTTTGAAAATGTCCGTATAGGACGAAACTGCAGTAACGTTAGTTACAAAAAAAAATTGTAAAAAACATAGAAATTTTCACTTCTCTTTTCATTATGGTTTCCAACCACGTAGTAACGGCTACATCCATCCATTTATTTAAAGAAAGACTCATTATATGAGTTATAGAAAAATTATAGTAATCTTCTCGGGAGAAATGGTCATCATTACCAATTTTCATATTATATTCGACATACAGATACAGCAAAATTACTGTATATTCCAACCAGTTATCCAACCTGGTGCTAACACCAAATAATGGCTTTAATAAACAAATTTGCGATTCTTTGAGTAAAACCATTTTTGTTTCTCTCGGTCAGGGTTTCTCAAAGGGGGTACGCGTACCACTGGTGGTATGCCATTGAGTCATAGGGGTATGCGATAAAATTTACGTAACTGAATCGATAACTGCGTACGCTAGCAATTGGGCAGCAAGAAATCAAGAATTTCCTACGGAGCTTTCTTATAAAGCGGTGAAATCTCTTTTGTCTTTCGTGAGAACTTACTCATGTGAGAGTGGGTTTTCACACCTGGAGAGTCGGTTTTAACACCTGGAGAGTGGGTTTTCACACCTGGAGAGTGGGTTTACATACCTGATCATGTTGAAGACAAAATACAGGAATCGACTCAACGCTGAATTGAAATCAAGACTGAAGTTGTTAGAAAATTGCTCTCAGGATCGAATCCATTCGTGACCAAAACAAGCCCACTGATCACATTAACTTACCCGCTGGCGGGCATAAAGACGTGTTAACCAAAACGTCCACTATAATAGCGGATGTTAGCCGGATTAATAATATAATTTAAGTACCTACTTATTCAAATATTTCTATAAAAAAACACAAGACTATTGTAAGTATTTCTTTTTGAATAAAATCTTTGATAAAATATTGTTTTTTTGTAATATTTAAAATAAAATGCCTTTTGATAGTTACTATTTTGTTAAGAAGTTCGCCGTGGTCTTGAAGGTCTTATAGGGGTACATGGGACAATAAGTTTGAGAAACCCTGCTCTCAATGAAGGAATTTTCAAAATCGGTTGGATAGTTTTTGAGTTCATTCATTGCAAAAAACACATAGAAAAAATCAAATATTTTTATATATTGCTGAAACAATACATTTCAATTAAATAAAAATATTATCTTACTCAGTACTTCAATCATTTTATATGACGAGTAGACTTAGTCTTGAACAGACAGAGTGTTACCTCAGGGCTACTACTAGAGTGTCACCAAGATCTAGCCAAAACCTCGGTAGATAACATCATTATCCTGAGGTGGGTGGTTGAAGGGCACAACAGGAGTAAAGGTAATTATTGCCGACTCTTTAGCCAAGGAAACGGCTGGACTAAGAATTTTAGGACCCAGTGGCACCTACGGCCTGATGACTTCGACAATTGCGGAACTAGCCAAATGTTACACCTATGCTCAATCTCTGAAGAGATGGGATGGAATCAAAGGATGCAATCTTGCCAGGATCACCTTGGACGACCCTGGAAAGCTGCCGCCGAAAATATCTGGCAATGACCAGGAAAAATCTACGCTTAACAGTAGGATTTCTGACTGGCCACTGTCAATTAAGGAAACACCTTCATAATATGGGGCTAGTGGACACATCCTCTATGCAGGATGTGTGAACAGGAAGATGAGCCTGTCAGGCATGTTCTATGCGACTGCCGGGAGTTATCGTCAATAGGAGAGTGTGTTCGGCGAGTCTTGGCCTACACCTGCCGATATGAAGGAGATGTCTCCCAATTACCTATACACCTTCCTGGAAATGACAGGATGGACGATGACCTAGGAGGATAACTCTTCGGGAGAAGTGCTGTTGGTTTACACTCACTCTTTCTACTCTACAGATACAGATGACGAGTAGACATTCATTACAAAATCTGAAGAATATGGGAAAACCCCTGGAGAGGTTACAATTTTGATAAAAGTATCCTGCTAGTCCAGGAGTTTTGGACTTTCGATGCTGATAAAATTGTGTCTTGCTGATTTTTCAACTAGACCTTTATTTTGTTATGAAGTTTCGCCGCTAACAAAAACATTTTTTTTTATTCCCGAAATCATTACAACTGCAATGAAATGTGTCTTGTTTAATATAACAATATAAATATTTACTAAAATATCAAAGCCACAATAAAATGAAATGGTATTCTTTGTTGTTGGGAGGATTATCTTTCTTTTTTTAATGAAAACATTTCTCTTTCTAAGAGACTTAATTTAATGAACTGGAAAAATGTTAGACCGTTTTTCATCTGAATATTAGTTTAATTTATTGTTATTGCCTTCTTTCAAAGTTGAACATGAAATCAAAAATTTCATGTGACCTAGAGGGTCCTCATCATCGATTAACATATTATTGCCAATTGCAAATTATGGATCCAAGGTAATCCAAGTTTTGTATAGACCGATCAGGCCTTGTCAATATTGCAAAAATTTGTATCTGAGAAAAGTGGTAACAGTTCGAATCGGTTGAAGGAACTTATAGGTCATAGTCTTTCTTCGAATTCTCACTATGTTTTTATGAAAAATAACGAAAAGTGTTTTTGAAAAAAAATCAAATTATGAAATAGTTTTTCGATTTTATCGAATCTCATTTTATTTTCAAAATATTTCGATTATTGTTTCATATCTCTATTTTGAATTGGATGTTTTTTCAATGGTGACCAAAAGAAACCTCTCTCTCTTCTTCTTTAGGTACACCTGTATGTATGAAATTAAAATACGAATTTATACTTTGAACACATAATTTTTGGAAAAATGCTCATTTCTAACCAGATCATTCGAAAATTAGCCAAAATGATACTTATTAATTTTATCATACTATTATTGGTTGGAAATATTAAAATGATTGCGTATGTACTTTTGATTGTGGGATTGCGTTTTATGATGAAATACAGGTCTTGTAAAAAATCTGACAATTTTACCATAAGCCTTTTGGCACTAACGGTACTGTACTATGCATAATCGTATGTCAATAAACTCATAGTTTGAGTGGGAACCCGACATTCAAGACCATTAATATTTCAGGTTCATAGATGACAAAAGAATTTGAACTTTGACCGATTGATTTCAAGCTCACGTAATATATTGAAGCGGTGATGAATAGATGATTCAATTTTTCAATCATTTTTTGTTATAATTTGGTTGTTGAGGGTATTCCTATGAAAAAGTTAATTGTGTCTACACGTACACGAATGACGTCAGATTTTTGCCATGTATCAGGTATGTGGGAGAGTGACTAACTCCTTAAATATTCTGCTGAACAGAAGATTTAAAATTCCCAATAGTAGTTGCCAACCGAATCTGACCTAATTCTGAACATTTCTTCTCATTATTAGGAAATTTTTTCAACTTGAGTTTCGAAGTAAAAATTCAACCCATACTTTTCCTCCAATATTTTTAGAGGTATAACTTTATTGTCACCGTAATTTTAAATCAGGAGACCGCTGTTAATTCCTACATAGTTGATTTCTCGTAAGAAAATTAATGATATGAAGAATCTCACTCCTATCCAATGAGTTATCATCTAAAAGAATTATATAACGTTCTAAGCAGTAGGTAATAGTCTAATAATAGTATCAATCTACTAAACGTATCAATCAAGCTTTTGATTGAGATTAAGATATGAATTGCTACCGTGTTGATTTTAAATCCTTCTTAATCGATTCCCATTATTGGGACAACTCAAACTGAAATTGGTTTGTGACTACTTAAAAGGATATACAAAGATCTCGCTAGGAATGCATGATGAGATCTTCATGGTACTTTCTTTGAATAGCAAGTTTGTTATTCATTAGATAACAATGTTCACCTCTCTCATGGTCCTACACTTTGCAGCCTTGTTATGTGATACGACACTGAGGTTGAAATATTCCTGATTTTGATGTCGATTCAATTATATCAAATCAGAGTCAGTTTCATAAGTATTTATGTGGTCTCAATAAACGTTTGTCATTTTAAATCCATTTTTATCCAACTATATATGAGTATTATATTATTATTTTGATGTTTTTCAAATAATGCCTTTGTATAATTTTACTGAGTATTTTTACATACATGAATCATGATAGTCTGCTGTCTAACGAAGAAACGTTCAATAAAGGTCATAGTATTGAACTATAACAAAAAAGAAGAAACCTGGAAACTATGTAATTAAAAACAAAAATCAATAAACAATTGGGTAAATATAAAAATTAAAAATTTAAAGAACAAAAATGAAATGAAATATTTGTATCAAAATTTTGGAAAGAAGTGCTCTGAAAATTATTTCAAACCAAGTTATATCGTGATTGGAATTTTTTGATATACAATTGAAGCTTCATTATGAAATATTTTTCAATTTCAAAGTAACAATTTGATTTCAATTTCAAATAATTTCTAGATTTTCCTTTTTCGTTACTTTGACTATCATTTTTTCTTGCCTTCGAAAATCTCAAAATAAAAAGAAATAATTACTTAAATTCAGAAAAACTTGGGCACTGACTTCCCATGAATTTGTACAAATGTTATAAATTTGCATACTTTGATCAAGAGTGTGAGTTTTCGAGATGAGTTACAATTACTAATGTGTTACAAGAATGAAATTATATGAATTTAGATCAAAAATCATTCATGAAATTACTATACACTGTTTATCTTTGGATATGCAATTGACCAGTTATTTCCAAGTTTTATATTTTCATGTTCATGAAAACAAAAAATTATTTTTCGAGATCTTTCGTGACTCCAAAGAATTGGTGAGAAAATAAAGGTGGATATTGGGGAAATCATATTTCTATAATTTTCCGATGAAATACATATGAAAGTTATATGCACTTTTTATTTCAAGTGTCAAATAACGATAGTATCGAAACTAAATATATATGTACATGAAAATGAATTCTAAAAAATAATGTAACCATTATATTTCATCAGTTCGGACTTCCATTGTCTAATCTAATATAAAATGATTTGAAACCCTGAAAAAACAATTACAAAATTAATAAGGTTAACCTAAAATA
>WOGN01010617.1:0-10331 GCA_015342105.1 Leptinotarsa texana | reverse complement strand
ACTGATGTACTTAATTTCAATTAAGGCTATGTTTTGGACCATATTTAGCACAATTTATTTTTTATCTCGAAAACAGATAGAGATAGGTATAAGACATAATCAACAGAAAAGTATTAAAATACCAGAGCAATTCCAAAAATATAATTATATACGGGGTGTTCCATTTAAAAAAATATAATTGCTAGGACTTTTTGTTAGAAATGGCAACGCCGCAATGCTGAAAATATTTTAGATTGACAGAACAGGTAAGGAAATGTGAGAGGTGAAATTTTCAGAAAAATCCAGAAACGTCTAAGCTACCATCGACAGTGAGTCACGCTGTATAGCTTGTTGAAATAATGTTGTTGGGTTTACTGATTACTACACATAAGGATACATTGCAAAAATAAATTTCGATAGGCAATACTGTGAAATTGATTTTTATATAGCTAAAAATTGTTTTATATAAACATATATTGTAAAATAATAGATAAGGCAAAATTGTAAAATTAATTTAGGTTGGTATACCCATATGGGTTACTTTTATAGCATAAATAGGATTAGCTCGCATCAGTTTCCAGTTTTATCTTCCTCTTGAAGATGATCACTTGGTGATCGAAACACATGTCAAGGTGTTAAAAATAACGATTTGGTGTTGGGAAAAACTCCAGTAATATTCATTACTACACCAAAGGTTGCAAACAGTGCATCATAAGAACTACCGTTAGTAAAACGCGACTACAATAAAATTTATGGTGTAAAGATTGTTTAATTATTATTATAGCTGGTATAGGAATGTACTGTCATGGTTGGCGTCAATGTTTCTGTTGGTTTTCGGGTTTTGCAGTGGTCTTTGGTGGCTAATCTAAAAAAAAGGTTGCTTGGGTAACAGGATAAATTTAAACCAATTGTTTTCTCGTTGACGTTTCGAATTTAATTAAATTCTTCTACAGGGCGCAAAAATTTGTTTCTTCGTGTTTCATGAAACGAACGTCTGTTGTCTGTTTCATGCCGTTTTATGTTGGTGTTGTCTCAGAAGTTTGTATGTTGCAATGTTTCTCATTTTTTTATCTAATATCTAATTTGTCTGATGGTTTTTCAGAATAGTAATATTATCAACACGAAGAAACCACCTTTCGAGTCCTGCTGAAGGATTCGATTAAATTCGAAACGCCGGTAAGAAGATGATTGTTTTTTGAAGAAAAAATTGATTCTGTTACCCAACCATCCTTTATTCAGAAAAATTATCGGGTCATTAAACTAGTTAACCGATTATGGCTAGTATTATTAATTTTCATCAGGTAACGGATCAGTTTCCTGATGTTCCTGAGTTAGTGAAGCCTCATAAATTTTTCAATTTCTAATTTTCTCTCTCGAGTTTTATATCGTCTCGACCATGTTAATAAAAACTGTCTTGAACCAACCTGGGAATGTGGGGTCTCAATAAAGAGTGGCCAATCCTGAATGCAGCAGCAGCAAACTCAGTAACAATCGACGGATTGCAGGTGGGGTTATATTCCTTGTAATATCCCTGTGGTAGAAGCTTCAAACCATAGAGATTCATAGCGTTCCACCCCAAGATTCTCGGTAAAAATTCGTTGTAAGTTATATGTTGGTTCTCGGCTATCAATATCTTCCTGGCATGCTCGAAAAGTGTATCTTCGCTCCAATGAGGGTTGAGGTGGCGTAAAACATCCGTTATTCTGTTATGTTCCCGAAGAAGGATGGTATGAAGGGCAGTAAGAGCGGGTTGTTCTGAAGCTCTACCATCACCTAAAATTATGTACTTTAGTTAGTACTTCATATCACAGGATTTTGACTCTAAGGACGATTTATATCATCATAATTATTGTAAGGATAACCTTGACTACTCTCTTTTCCTTTGAGAGAATGAGAGAAATGAAAATTCGTATTGAGATGATTCTAGTTCGTTCTCCAAGAAAAAAAAAACAATTCAAATTTGTGGAATTGGCCGCGACTCACGATCGGAAGACCGTGGATTCGATTCCCGCCTCGACCAGATATTTTTCTCGAGAGAATGGAAAAAGATAGAAAGTTTCGTTTTAAAATTGAAAGGGGTATATATTTTCTCAGGATAGGTTAATTTCTAGGAGAGAAAGTTTTTGGTTTTCCACTTCTCCATCTTGATACGAAGGGAAGGAAACAATCAATTTCAAAAGACTAACTCTATACAAAGATGCATAGATGTAGTAGTAAATTTCAGGCACAGACTGAAAGGAAAAACTACCCCAAAAGAGCTACTTTCATATAAAAATGGGATTACACGAAAGAAATATACTTTCGAGTGGATTCCGAAACCTGGGAATATCGGACAGGATTCGGCGAAGGCCTTGAGACCAATCAGTCTCATGTCATTCGTGTTGAAAACGCTAGAAAAACTACTTGACAGGTATATCAGGGACGTATCACTGGCTATCAGACCATTACATCTAGACCAATATGCATACAGGTCAGGTATGACAACAGAAACGGCTCTCTATGTCGGATAACATAAAAAGTAGAACATACTTACAAAAACAAGGAAGTACTTTTAGCTGCTTTCTTGGAAATTGTAGGCGTATTTGATAATACGTCCTTAGAATCAATCATCCAGGCGTCGAGGAGAAGAAGGATCGACAAGACAAGCTGTAGGTGGATAAAGTGCGTGCTTAGGGGAAGACTGGTATATACAACCATTATGGGGGAAACAGATGTGGCACGGGTAGCAAGGAGCTGTCCTGTAATGGACAAGATATTTTGTCTCTTGGACCACAATGGGTATGAAGCACTGGGCTATGCAGACGACTTAGTCATCTTAGTCCACTACAATACAGTCCACTACAATACTGTAGCGAAGGGATGTATGCAGCAGGTCCTTAATATTATAACAAGATGGACCGAAGAAGAAGGACTTAACATAAGCCCATCCAAATCGACCATAGTAGCATTCACCAAGAGGGCTGAAACGGAGGGTCTCGGACCTCTAAAACTTCGAGGTGAAGAAATACAAGTGTCGCGGGAGGTTAAATATCTGGGAGTCATTCTAGATTCCAAACTAAACTGGAACCAACACGGACAGGATAAAACAGAAAGCGGAGGTAGCACTGATGCTCGTCACACGCACCTATGGAAAAACATGGGGGCTGAAACCAGACATGGTATAGAGAGATATACATTTATTATCTGAAAGATTGAACAATCTTGTAGATAAACAAATTAGGGCTTGAAATCTAAGATTTATACAACTAAAATAACTTCACATAGAGTGAGATTGTTAATTGAAAACAGTTTTTTTGTGAAATTATCATATGATAAATAAAAGTTAAAATATAGCAGTTAGTTGGGAATGTATATAATAATATAAAAAAACGATGAATGAGGCAATAAATGATGGTGGTTAAACCCGTGATAACATACGCATCTCTGGTCTGGTGGCCAAAGATGAAGCAGGCGACCGCTATCAACAAACTAGGCAAGGTGCAAAGACTTGCATGTGTGGGAGTGACGGAAGCAATGAGAACTACCCCAACAGCTGCATTGGAGACATTCCTAAATCTACCTCCTTTACACTTTGTGATAATCCAGGAGGCTAGACTGGAAAACTCACCAAACTGCAAAAGATCGGACCGAACTGAAATTTCGAAACATGTGGAGGAGCACATATTGAATATGTGCACGGACCACATGACATCGAAGTACACCTTTAACACAAACTTCACCGCCAAAACCATAAGCCGTGAAGAGTTGACGATCATTAGTCATCCCGAAAACATGTTTGGAAGAAACACCCGGTATACAGATAGATCGAAGACCAAACATGGAAGGGGAGCTGGAATATACTGAGCGTATAGAAATTTAAACTACAGTTATCTACTAAAACTATAAACATCCACCTTTCAGGAGGAAGTGTATATTATCTCGCAGTGTACAAGGCTTATTGAATTAAGACCTCAAAGAAATGAGCGGATCAATATTTTGACAGACAGCAAGATAGCACTAGGGGCTCTGACAAACCCGAAGGTGACATCAGAACTAGTCTGAAAATGCCATGAAGAACTGAATGAGCTTGCAAACAGGGTGTCAGAACATTTAGGAATCACCGGTAATGCTAAAGCTGATGAATGCGCTAGGCACGAATCATCAACTTCATATATAGGTCCTGAACCAGCTCTGGGGGTACCAAAATCATTGGTACGAAACCAGATTAGGACATGAACCAATAAGAAGCACACAGTGTACTGGACAAAAGTATCCGGCAACAAACACAGTAGAATCTTCATTAGGGAACCGTCCGAGAAAAGAACCGAAGAACTACTTCGATATAGTAGGGATCAGCTCAAAATAATTACAGGGTTACTAACCGGTCATTGTCCGCTTAGAGGATACCGGAATAAAATGAGGCTCTACAGCGGAGATCTCAGCTGCAGATTATGCAACGAAGGAATAGAAACAGCTCTACAAATCCTATGCGAATGTGAAGCACTGAATCACAGGAGACAGGCAATATATGGACGTACAAAATTACGTCCAGAAGAAAATGAAGAACATCCAACACGAAACCTGTACAAACTAGTTCAGGGAACGCGACTGATAGAATGGGTGTCATGAGAAGATGGGAGAATAAATGCAATAAGCCCAAGAAGCTACAGTGTTTTCTCGAGACTTGAACTAAATGGACAAGTCAGACAGCTCCCAAGGGACCAAAAAAAATACTTTCGCGACAAATACACAAATATGAACACTGAATTATACATAGTTTGATTCCTTATCACATTCATTGTGGAATGGGATCAGATATCATTCACAGGATTCCTACACAATATAATTGATGAAAAAAGTAAAATTCCTCTTACATGGAACAATGTCATCCTCACTGGTAGACATCCGATGTTTCGCCGTAAGACACTTGCCTTATCAGCTCTTCCCTACCAAATCTGGATAACATTATAAAAAAACTCAGTCTTCGTGCCACGGAATGACTTCAATCTACTTATGTCATCGATGAGAGTACGAAATGACATTCATTCGCTTATTTTATTGAATTTCGAGATCAAAAAACCCATGAAACTGAAGAACTCCACGCTTCACAACGGGGAGGAGGCTTAGATGGTTACACGTCTACCGAATATTCCTAACGGCACAGATAGAACTGGAAATCTCTTGAGGAAATTCAACATTAAAACGGTTTTCATACACACCAAGAAGTTACAACAAAGCCTCAGATCGGCTAAAAACAAAAAAAAAATACTATCAGCAGCAGGGGTTTATCTCATACCGTGCATTTGTGGGAAGGTGTACATCGAAACCTCCAAAAGATGCATGGGAACAAGATTGAAGGAGCATGATAGAAACTGCACACCAAACCACAGGATTCTATTCGAGAACACGAAACTCATTGTCCCCAACCAGGGATACCATAGCCGACTGGTACGGTAGGCAATAGAGATCCACAGACTCGCGGATGAATTCAACAGAAAAAAAGATGTGAACCTCAACCAAGTATGGAACCCACTTCTTAGAAGCTCAAAAACAGAAAACAGCATGACGGCAGGTAGGAAAGTTTCGACGAATTTTGATAATCTAACTGCAGGTATCAGCACACTAAATTACCGGAGTCAACAAAAATACTCTTCACGCTGTCGTAATATCATCGGATATAAACTCAGGATGTGTAAACCTTTGAAGATGCTATTCACTCGCTCCAGCGAAACGAGGAAGAAATTCCAAGAATCGACGGCCTTCGAAGCCGAAAAATAGAGATACAGTAAACTTCGGCCCCGAAAGTCTCAACCAGATAGTATTACATACTGAGTACTTGAAATATTTTGTTGATTCCTCACCTGCAATGAAACATTGTTCAGACGCTGACTTACATTCTGGGTGTTTATCACTAGTTGGCAACAAATCTTTACCCCTAACGGGATGCCTGGTGAAATTCATTTTACCATATGGTCCCTTCAGATCTCTCAAAACACAGTGGTTTTCCCCATACACTTCGGAGGCGTCCAAAAAAGCAGTATTTTGGTTGACTTGTTCTCGAGGTCCCAATTTCTGCTGGCCAGGCAAAGATCTCATGAAGGGGAAGCACAGTCTCTCTCCTGATGTTATATTTATTTCTGGATAGTAGTGATCTCCTGCTGGTACTGGAAAAGGATTACACTCTGGATGAACTGTTCTGGGGCTGCTGCAGGATCTACAGTTGGGGATTGATTCGTGGAATCCCTTATGGATTGGAGTCATTGTGAGGTCATGGTCCAGAATCTGAGCGAACTGCATAGTCATGAGGGTGTATCTGTTGTGAAGGTTACTGATGTCGGGATGGATGACTCTAGATACAACTCTAGGGTTAGGCAGTGGAATTCCAGTCACACCAATTGATCGCGGTTTGGAGATACCTGAAATGAATAATAATGAGGTTGAGAGTGATTGACATATTATTCTAATATGGTTCGATATTCCTCCGAGGAATGACTATTTATAGGTCATTCGAGCGCTTTTACCTATCCCCTCTTTTCTGCCTGTGAATGATTCAAGAACGCTATGTAATATCCACTGAGATGGTATTTCCCTTCTCGAGATAGTCGATGGATATTAAACCACACAGTTTCGTCGGCCTACTGAGGAAGCTATTCGGAAGCTTGTGACTGAATTTTGAACCTAATTTACATTATTGGACATTAAACAACCAACACGCAAACGTAGAGAGAGCACCGAAGAAAATATTGCGGCTGTATCCGCCAGTGTTCGTGATGATCGTGAAATGTCGATTTGCCGCCGTTCGCAGCAATTGGGCTTCTGTTACTCCACTACGTGGAAAATCCTATATGATACAACTAGTGCAAGAATTGAAGCCATACGACCTCCCACAACATCTAACATTTGGTGAATCGGCAAAATTGGAGGAAGATCCACATTAGCGACGAGGCTCATTTCTGGTTGAATGGATACGTTAACAAGCAACATTGCCGCATCTGGAGTGAAGACCAGCTACAAGCATTGCAAGAGCTACCGATGCATCCCAAAAGTCTCTGTTCGGTGTGGATTATGGGTTGGTGGCACCGTCGGGCCATACTTCTTCAAAGACGACAATGGCTGGAACGTTAGTGTGAATGGCGAGCACTACCGTGTGATGATTGACAACTTTTTGTTGCCCAAAATGGAAGAATTGGACATGCCTGACATGTAGTTTCAACAAGATGGTGTCCCATGCCACACGGCCCAAGAAACAATGGCCTAATTGAGAGCCTCCTTCGGCAAACAGTTTATCTCACCTTTGGGGCCCTTCAATTGGCCGCCTAGATCGTGTGACTTAACGCCTTCGGATTATTTCTTGTGGAGTCATGTTAAAGCTCATGTCTACAGGGATAAACCAGCAACGACTGACGCTCTGGAAGCCAATATTGATGCATTTATACATAAAATACCGGTTGATATGTTATAGACAGTGTGCCAAAAATGGACCTTGCGCATGGGCCATCTAAAGCGGGGCCGCGGACAACATTTGCATAAAATCATCTTCAAACAATAAATTATATTAATCATTCTATCTATTCCAATTCCTGCTAAAAAGCGGTTAATGCAATAAGACTAGCGCCATCTAGGCCCGAGACTTTTGAGCCCGGGCAGTAGACCGTGAACAATAACACCACAGTTGGAAGACGCAATTATTCAAGAAGTTGACAACGATCTTTCGACAAGTACTGGAGAGGAATCTCTACAGTTCAACGTCAGTCATGAAAATATTTGGAGAGTTTTGCAAACAAATTCACTATATCCATGCCATGCACAACAGGATCCTGCACTATTTTGCCAAGCGATTTCTTATGCAAAAACAGGTGCAAATTTGAGCAGGTCAATTCTGAACCTTTTTGGACCTCAGCCTCAGTTCACACATAATAGAAGTATGACATAGACAAAGGGCTGTACCTTCCATGTGAACTGGGCCAGAGGTCCAAAAAGGTCCATAGCTATATTACTTATTGCAACAAACTCACATATTCATCTAACAGCTTGGCAATAGTTAACATGAAAATGTTTTAAGAGGCCGTAAAAATCATCCAACCAAAACCTTCATGGGTGATTTCAATTTCTTCATACTGTTGTAAATCATCCCTAAAGAAAATAACGCCGGCCGCCACTGGTAGCCATAAACCTATCGTGACATAACTAAGAGCGCGCGAATGTACGATGTTCGCTGCCGCTCTAGATATAGCAAGAATGATGCTACCGATTTCGATGGAATTTTGGCGGAATTTTCTAGCGCATTCTATTATGATATATAAACGATAGTCACGAGCATATCAACACAGTCAAGTGGAAGTTACAGTGCGGTACGTGGAGTGATCTAGTAACGCGATAGATATTCGAATAATAGTTGAAGTTTCAGTTGAAGTGTTTGTTGTATTTAAAGTGAAATAAAGTTAAGTTTGATTATTATTCAGTGTAGTCAACAATGGTAAACCCAGTGAAAAAAACATAACAATACACTTAATTTTTCCACACTCGCTTTCAATTACCTATATTCTGTCGGTTTCCAAGCTTTCTTTGATTATAGGGTTGAAAACAATCTTGGTCTTTGATTATTCAATAGAAAACGTTTCCCTGGTGAGACCAGAAACATTTACTGATCTTGGCGTCACATTTGACACTCCACGGATTAATTGCACGTAACAGTAGTGATTTCAAAGAAACTGCGACTTTAAAAAACTTTATTCTATGCTTTCATAAGATCAAAGTTAGAATACGCGTCAGTTGTGTGGAGCCCCTTTTATCAATATCATATTGATAGAATAGAAGCAATTCAACGACGATTTTTAAAACTGGTAAGCCTAAAAACCGATGGCATTTATCCTCCAATAGGAACAACCCACTCTGAATTACTAAAAAATCATAACTTTTTCAGTCTCGAAAAAAGGAGTGAATATTATAGTGTTCTAGTAACCTATAAAATTATCAAAAGCATGGTTGACTACCCAACATCACTGGAAAAGTTCAATATTTGCATATATGTATATTTAGTTGCAAATTGCCAGATATAAAATCCCACTTCTTAAAATAATTGTTTTGTCACCTAAAATAAATATAAAATTTTAATCTTTATAGTCACTTGTTCGTATTGTTTGTAGTGTTTGTAGACTTTACAATCACTTGTTTGTGATGTATTCATTATACTCTGTTATTTCCTGCTCTGTAATTGGGCTATGTCCTGTAGAGTATTGTATTACAAATAAATAAATTTTACGAATGCAGTGATGCCACATTCCCGTTTAATGGTTATTTGAAAGTTAACCCTCATTCAACAAGATTACAGTACCATCAATTAATAAGTTTCCAATACTCACCATCATCGTAAGCGCTAGGAAGAAGCCTATTGAAAGCGGTCAAACTCTTGCCATAGTTCGGATTTCTCAGGTTATTGCAATGTCCTGTCATAGTCCTGAAAGGCGAATTGCGATCACAAGGAGCCGTGTCATCGCAATGAAGGTCAACATCAAACGTTTCAGCTGGTATCAAAGCTGCAAAGTCGATTTGCTGAAGAGTTTCTGTCAGTTCGTCTCTGAAAATCGAAGGTATTATGTTGTCATCGAAAAGTTGCCTCTTTCTTCGACGGTGTAGGAGCGAATTGATGATTTCATTAGACGCGAATTCAAAAAGTAGAGATGAGTTGGCTAGTTTCAAGGCGTTTTTATTGGCTTTGCTGAAAGATGCTGCCGTTCCTAAGGAAGATTTTGGATTCACACCGCCAACTGAAATAAAAAAAGAATGTCTAAGAAGCACATAGGCCACGAAAAGGTAGTCAACCAAATGAGAGTTTAATGATGTTTCATAACAAATTTCGCACCAACGCCAATAGCAATAATGACAAAATATGTTGCAAAGAAAATGCCTACTACGTTTCACAAAAAATATCTAGGGTCATAACCACAAAAATATTTTTTTCTTGAAACTTCATCACAATGTGGTTCAAAAGCTTGCATGAAGTTTTTTTCTTGAAACAAACCCGAAAAACTTCTGTAGAGTTCATCAAACAAGATATAAATACATGTTTTTCCTGAACTTCGATGATCTGTGAGTTATGGAAAATACTCCTTTGGTAGGAAGTTTCACAAATCTACTTGATAACTGTAAGAGCAACACCTTTGGTGAGGAGTATACAGGGCTTTCAATGATGAGTGTTAATTAGCCGTTTCTAGCAAACTACTCAACGGATCAACCTGAAAATTCCACAGTATGCATAAGGCAGTATGACCTACATGCCTAAAATATTTTAGACGAAGCGGCGTTGTTGCTTCTACTATAAAGTAGCGGCTTCTTTGATTTTTCAAATGGAACACCCCGTATATAATATCATA
>WOGN01010616.1:0-10332 GCA_015342105.1 Leptinotarsa texana | reverse complement strand
ATAACAAAAATAAAATAGGTCCCAGTACCGAACCCTGAGGCACACCACATCTAGTAGCTCCAATACGTGAATAGTGGTCAGTTTTTACCAACTGGCTACGATTCTCCAGGTAAGATCTAAACCACTGCAGGCTAATTCCTCTGAAACCATAATAATCAAGTTTGTCTAACAGAATTTGGTGATTTACGCAATCAAAAGCCTTGGTTAGGTCGCAAAATACTGCCGCGGTTGATTGCCCTTCATTAATTCGTTTGTAGACTTTGGTCATTAGCGCCAATATGGCATCATTCGTATTCTTGCGTTTTTGAAATCCGAATTGATCCTCGCTTAGTATGTTGTTTCGGCATAAGAACCTTAGCAACCTTTCCTGCACCAATTTCTCGATTATTTTGGCCAGGGTGGGAATTAGAGTTATAGGCCTAAAGTTCGATGGGTCGCTACTGTTCCCACCTTTATGAATTGGGACCACAATGGAAATTTTTAAAAACTCTGGAAAGATGCCCAGATTGAAGGATCGGTTTATAAGTTCAGCTAAGATATTAAGAGCATCATCTGGAATATTGTCAAATAGAGTGGCGGAGAGATCGTCAATTCCCGCTGCTCGTTTATTTTTAATTGATTGTATAGTGGCTCTCAACTCTATCGCATCAGTCGGTTCAAAATAAAAATTGTTTTCAACGTAAACATCTGACATATGTGCTAAATAGTCGGAGGGGGGTTTCAAGTGATTAGTTGTCTTAGATGCTATGGTACAGAAATAGTCATTAAAGGTATCAGGACTCACTGAAATTTCTGAAGCTTCCTTTTTTTTTCCCCGAAGGTCATTCATAATATTCCAGCTTACCTTGGATTTATTGTCAGCCCCATCTATTCTGGTTTTGTAGTGGATTTCCTTCGCAACCTTAATGACTTTGCGATAAATGCTTCGATATTTATTGTAGTAGATATAAAAAAATGGTTCACTTGTAAATTTTCTTATTGAGTGTAGAGATCTCATATTTCTGGCAGATGTTTTTATGCCTTTGGTGAGCCATTGTTTTTTTTCCCTATTTTTCAGTTTTCGGATTGGAAAAGCCTTATTAAAGTTAATAAGGAGAAGATTGTAAAATGCTAGGAACGGACCAGGCGAATTAAACACCTCATACCAGTTAGACAGATGACAAAGGTTATGGAATAATGCGTAATTATTTGAGCTGAAAACTCGACCGAATTTGGATTTAGGTTTTGGAGCTACAGAATTAAGATATAGAGTACTACTTATTGCTTCGTGATCAGATAACCCTGAAGGTAATACCTCATAAGAAATCTGCTCAAGATTACTACATAAGTAGTCAATTGTAGTCGCAGAGTACTGTGAAATGCGAGTCGGATCCTTAATATGCATTTGAATATTGAACGAAGACAATAAATTGATAAGTTCTTGAGTATGGACCGATTCAATATCAGAAAAATTGATATTAAAATCCCCGGTTATTACAACTTTAGACTGAATATGTAATTGTGCTAAGATCACTTCCAATTTGTTGAGAAAATTGCTGATATCTGTTGCTGGAGCTCTATAAATACTAAATATATACATGTCAATATTTTTGCTATAAATAGTTGAACATTCAAATTGTTTTTCCTCAAGGACGTCATCAAATTTGTCGACTGTTCTAAAGCTGAAAGTATCAGCTATTGAGTTTTTAATAAAAATAATAGTTCCTCCGTGCGATGAACTCAATCTGGTGTATCTGGCAATAGGCGTGTAATTAGGTAAGTAGGCTGGCTCGCCTTCCTTCAGCCAGTGCTCGGTTAGTAAGACTAGATGCGGGAAATCATGTTGAGATAAAAATATGTGTAATTCGTCGATTTTATTACGTAATGATTGAATGTTGAGAGATATCAATGAAAGTTGGCAGGTTTCCTTGGTGGATTTTCCCCTAAAAAATGTGCGGGAATTTTTGTTTTGCGTATGTCACTAAAGATATCTTGTTTGTGGTTGGCCAATTTTAATTTTCCTCTCTTACTATTTCTCAATTTCAAGTCATCAATTTTTCTCACTAGCTCTGTGACCAGATATCTAGTCGCATCTAGCTTCGAAATATATCCATTATATGAGTAATTGGTCAGCCTTATAAAGTTATTGCATTCTAGAAAAATACAATTTTCCAATTCTAGTAGGTGCAGTTTCTTGGAAGTTTTGAGATTGTTCTCATAAATCATTTGATTCACATCAACGTCGTATGTGTAGGGTTCGGATATAATTACTAGTTGTGTATGACGAGTTTCCTGAATAATAGTCTCCAATGCGTTAACATTAGTTCTGTTCAACCATAGCACAACTAAATCATTTCTAGTGAAATCTTTCGAGTTGTAGATAGCCGTACGAATTAGTTCTTCATTGTTTGCGCCGGGTTTTCTTATTGACTGAGCGGAATATTGTACCTTTTCTGTAAGATATTTTATCATTCCTTTTCCATGTATTCCGGATACAAATAACAGTTTATCCTTTATTGACATTCTTGATGTTGGTATGTGTGTCTCATTAATATTGACTGGACTAAAATTGTCACTCATTGTTCTAGTTTGTGGGGCTCCAGTATGGTGTTTGATATTATTAACACATCTATTATCTGTAATGTCGAAACCCACCCCATCCTTTTTTGTATAAGCAAGTTTACAGGCATCTTCATATCTGAGTTGATCCAGATTTTCACAGTTCAATTTTAATAGTTTTAGCTCCTTTTCAAGCATTGCATTTTCTTTTTCAAGGGTGTCGATAGTGACTACCATTTCTCTACATATGCTATCTAGATTTTTTATGTCCACTTCCATTTTATCTCTTAGTTTGTTAATGATGTTTAACTCTGCTTCCAGTTTGAGGTTTCTTTCATTTGAGTTTTTTATTTGTTTCTTGAGGTCATGATTCCCTGTTGTTTCATTTTCCGGTAGTATTGAGTTGGTGGTTTGTGTGGCTGTGGAATGTTTTATACATAACTCTGTTTGCGTATTTGCTTCTAGTCCCCCGTGCTGACATTTCTGGGATGTTATTTTTATGTTCCTGAGTTCTTCTCTCAGATCCGCTATTGTATTTTCATGTTCTGTAACTATTTTGCTTAGCTCATCTTCCATCTTCATAGCCTCTGTCATGAATTTCTCAGCGTCAGATTTTATCTTTTCAATGTGTCTCGTCTTCATTTCTGTTTCTACCATCATATCTGAAATGGTTTTTTCCAAGATAGATTTTTCTTCCTCTGTCATACTTTCATTTGGAATATTTTTATCTTTGCAGCAATTTATTTTATTTCCTTCTACAATAGAATATTTGCTTTTATTGCGGAGTAGGCAGCTTTTGTGGAATACCCCTGTACATGTCGCGCATACATAGTAAGTGAAGGTTTTTGTTTTACAGCATTTGAAACTCATTTTAATATATCGGTATTTATTTATTTTTCCTCCTAGTCAAAACTTTAGACACGGCACTGGAATATTTCTGTTATTTAATTGAAATAAACCGATATCTTATCTGCTTCTAAAATTTCTTGTGGTCAGTTTTATATGCACTTTTTTCCAGGTTCTATCAGTTTTTACATGCGAGTTGTTGGTGATACTTCAGATGTTTTTGTTAACCTCTCGTGAACACTTTATGTAACATATTTGAAAATTAGATCAGTCAGAAGGGCAATATTTGGTTACCACTATTACACAAATTTTTCCAATTAAAATTCACTAATTGAGTCGTTATCGATACAAATCAAACGATCGTCACACCCGTGTTCAACAGTACAGAACCCATTCAAGAAGTAACTGTTGAGCGTTCGATAGATGGTTAATATTATTGCACAATATTTGGGTTTATACAATGTAATAGATTTTGTGTAGACAATATTTAATGGTTGTGCAATATTTCATGCTATTTTGGGGGGGTTTTTTAACTTCCGTAACCTGAAAAGTAAAATAAACTGAATCAATAGAGAATACATTAAATCAAAAGTTCATCACCAGTCCAATCAGTTATTTATAAATTCATATAAATTTAAACTTCCGTATCACATTACAAACGCTAATTTCTTTGTATTTAGCGATTAATGGATAAGTGAAATGTATGTACTTAATAAATTGATGGATGTAGGCGTTACTACGTGGTAGGAAATCATAATGAAGAAAAGAGAATTGAAATTTTCTGTTTTTTACCACTTTTATTTGTAACTAACGTTACTGCAGTTTTGTCCTATAAGGACATTTTCAAACGTATACATTAAACTAACAATGGTTCATTACATTGAATGTTTTTTAACGGGAGTGATAATCAAGGAATGGAACTTCCATGCCCAGAGATAACTGGGTGGAAGCTATTTTTTGGTTTTTTTGACCATGATCTGCAGGTTTTTAGGCCTGACGCTTCGTCTATTACTGTCGTCTATTACGTTTAGACATTATCAAAGGCGATGTGGTAACAGTCGCAGTGCTTGGATTGTTGTGTTCTCGATGTACCGAACGCAGTAACTATATTGCCGTTACTTGATTCTGGTTTTATATTATTATTAGTGGACGTGACTTGGTTTCTCTCAATTGGATGACTTGACCTTTTTTGTGTACCTTCAAGAACAAGTAACCAGATTTTATTAATATTCATTACCCCTTCCCTATTGAAATTATCCATGTATTTTTAAATTCATATTGCCTCTCTATATCCTTTCGAATAGTAATTATGAATTTTATCATCGCCTTTGATGTCTACTGCAATTGTTGACGAAATGTCAGGCATGAAAACCTGCAGACCTCGGCAAAAAAACGGAAAATAGCTTTCACACAGGTAACGATAATGTTTCAAAAAGTAACCCCATTCTTTTCTCAAAACTATTCTATTCCTGAAAAATGCCTCGATAGAAAATAACCATATTTAAAAAAAACAGATATGCCAGAACAATTTTTAGAACTATCAATAGAAAAGAAGTATCTTCTCTCATGAACAAAATCTGAGAAAACCATTGAAAAACAAAAAAATTATTTATAGTATACCTTGTCCCTGTGGAAAAAGTTATATAGGTAAAACTTCCAAAAGAAAATCACGAAAAATGAAAAAACTGAAAGAATCCATAAGATAGATTTGGAGATAATATTCTCTCATCCCAAATATGAAAAAAGTTAACAAAGAGTTAATAATTTGGCCAATACTGGGGGTATTAATAAAAATTTTCCAATGATATATTCTATATGATGCGAAGATAAACTAATGTTTAAATATTTTAGTTTGAGAAGGACAATTTATATTTGAAATAGTTTTTTATTTGGGATTTTTACCTTCTACAGATCTATAAAATAATCAGAATATTAAATTTAAAAATATATACAAATGTAGAAATGCAATGTAGAAAGGACAAAAAAATACTGTATTCAATAAATGATCTTTCTTAAAAAAATTTAATTTGTCAGTAACTTGTATTTATAAAATTTTGCAAATAAAAATAAATATGTATCATCATCTGGTGACGTTTTAAAGACTATCCATTTTCTTTGTTCAACCTATTTAAATCAAAACATTGTAATTTGTACTTTTAATTCGTCCTTTGATGTGAATCAATTTGATACTATTATTATTGACACTGATAATATCAAATTGATCGTAAGTTTTATAATGAAGATGGATAAAGTCTTCGAAACATCACCAGATGAGTATACAAATAAAATAGGTTTCTGCGGTTAGAAATTTGAACATCTGACTTTCGGGTTGACTGTGCTCAAAGTTTTCAAGTTGTTCAACGTTCCGGCTTCAACTTTGAAGCCATTTTCAAGAAGTATAAAAGTGTGGCTGTACTGAGAGACACACTTTAGGGTTTTGATGTTCTGGTCTTGCCAAACCTTTGAGATGGTATAACCCTCATTGACCCATGTTCCATACAAATGAAAAACAGATGTACCCAGTGTTCTGGCTTTCTTTATGGTATACTGTTGTCCTAATAGAATTCTTGACTTCTTCTGATAACCAAACACTTTTTGCCGATGGATACTTTCGACTACAAAAAGCTGTTGTTTTCCTTGAGTTCCTTAAGGATTCTAAAAACTGTCGATCTATTGACACCGGTTATACTCGCTCATTTTTGCACTACTTCCTCCTCACTTTTTATTTCGAGCGGATATTGTATTCTTGAAGAGTTATAAACATTCATAACAATTGTTTTTTCATTTATACTTAAAGCCGACTGTTTCGGATGCTTCATGGTTCCCGAACAACTATCTTCCATGTTGTATAGCTTTTTATTCAACGCGCTCTCGAAGTAAACAAAATATATGATCTTATCAACTGGTTATAAGCTATCATTCATCAACAATCTTAACATAAGATTACAAATTGCAGGTGATGTAATAGAGTTCGTAAGTGAATTCAAATACTTAGGTTTCATGGTGGATAATAGTTCATCTCTTCATGCTCATTTTGATTATATATATAGAAAAATTACTAAAAAAATATTTTTTTTTCAAGAATTTCATCTCAGCTTTCGATGTACTCAAAAATTACATTATATAATTGTATAATCCAACCCCATTTTGATTATTGTGCTAGTCTGTTATACTCATTTGACCAAAATGAGGTATCGGCTTTACAAAAGTTACAGAATCGCGGAATGAGGATTATTTTACAAGTGAATTCTAGAATATCAAACATGTTAAGTATATTACAGTGGATGTCTGTTTCCCAGAGACTGTACAAGTTAGCAATGATATTCATTTTCAAACTAACACATAACTTGCTTCCAACTTATTTTGAAGAATTCTGTGTATATAAATCTCAAGTCTTTAACCACTTAACAAGAGCAAGTAGCTCTCAAAAATTCCACCTTCCTCGAAATAATTTGACTAGTACGATGAAGTCTTTATTTCATAAAGGTTTGAATGAGTATAACAAACTCCTACTTTCGTTGAAAGATTCAATAAATGTTTGATTTCCTTTTTTTGTTTGGTAATATATTTATTATGTATATCCTCATGTTGAAACCATTCTGGAATCATTGAAAATGGTTTTTATTTTTTATTTTATTTTTTTTCTATCATATCATTATTTTTGTTATTTATGTCACTTATTTATATATTTTTAAAGTAATGTATGTATATTGGGATGTTCTATAGAAATCAATAAATATTATTATTATTATTATTATTATTATTAAATAAGAGTCGGATGTGAAATTTGCAATATTGATTCAGTGTAATCAGAAATTCGTGTATTTTTACTGATAGAAATGAAATCATTTGCAAGATAAAGGTAAATTATTTGAATAGAAAACTAAATATTACTACAGTTCACCGTATGATTTTCACTATTAAGGGTTTTACAAAAACTACGACACGTGTTTCCCTATACAAACGCGAAACATGTGTCGCGATTTTTGTTAACCCTTTGTAGTGGAAATCATACAATAAACGGTATTAATTAGTTTTAAAGGTGAATTGAATTGATGAAACTGAAACAGATCTAGAATTTGACTCAAGGGGAGCGCACCCAGAATTTATGTGTGCTAGTTGATAATTGTGGAGACATGCTCCATAAAAAACACGAGAGGAAAACACATGTTCTGAAGAACACATGTTCTGAAGAACTATTTGAATAATCGTATTTTTTTCTCAGAGTCCAGGAAAAACAATCTTCGTTCAGTTTTTTGTCATACGTATAAGTAGAGAACATAATAATAATTTGGGATGCAAACTCCATAGGAGTTTGGTAAACTAACACTACTAGAGACTGAATTGAAACTGAAAAATATTATGAAATTTCTTAAATCTATAAAAATATTTTTCAGCTGCTGACAGTAGTTTCAATCTCATTTCAAAACTAGAGACTCTACTTTTCTCGTTCAGTTTTTCTTCAGCGTGCCATCATCATTAGGAAGTTCCAAAAAACCTATGGATTAATGCTTTATATATGTCTTGGGTCCTGAAACAAAAACCTTAAATATATTGATTGCCTAAATAATACTATTGAAATATATTTAGGAAGATTCCCACATCTTTTTTTTGTATCAAGATGGAGCAGTAGAAAGCCAAAAACTTTTTTTCCCAAAAATTAATCACTCCTAAACATATTAATCCTTCAATTCAAATAAGATTTCTCTTGGCTGGGATTAAATCAAATAGGCGAATGAATGCCATTACGATTTTATCGATGATATAAGTAGATCAAACTTATTCCGTGACAATAAAAATCGTAATTCATGAATGAATTGTGTGTATTTTCTATAATATTATCCAATTTGGTACTGAAGAGCCTTAAGGCAAGTGTCTTTCGCTGAAACATCGATGTATACCAATGAGGATGACAGTGTTCCACGTAAGTGCAATTTGTTACCATTTATTCAAATTAGAACTCCTGTGAATGATATCTGATTTAATTCCATAACGAATGTTTGGAATACAAACCGAGGAGAGAAAAGTTTCTTCTGTATAATTCAGTGTGTTCATATAAAAGTATTTGTTTCGAAAGAATTTTTGTCTTTCATGTAATTCAATGTTTATATGGAAGTAACTGTTTCAGGAGAACTTTCTCCAGTTTGTGTCTGTATATCCATGTATAGAGCTACATATTTTCAAATTGATTACTTCCTTTCTTCCTTTTGAAGATTCCTACATATTTTTTTGTATCACGATGAAGTACTAGAAAGCCAAACACTTTCTTTCTCAAAAATTAATCACTCTTAGAAATATAACCCCTTCAAATCAAATATTTAGGAACTATTTGTAAAATCGTTTTTCTAAGAGGGGTGTACTGAATAAACTGGATATTATTTTATCCGAATAAGTTTACATAGTGCGTAAATAATCTAAAAATTGTGGAATTTTGATATTAAAACTCAGTGAACAACATGGTTATCAATGTTGCCAATATGTGGTCAAATTGTTTTAAATATTGATAATCTTTATGAGTATTAGTCAGCATCATGATTCAAAAATAATTCAAATCTTCCTTCAAAGGTCTATACAAAATTCATTGATAGACATTCTTCGAACAAGAAATATAATCATTCCTCTTTTATTTTCTAGATTTTTTATAGATCGAGTTGAATCGAAATTCTTGTTTTGATTGCGAAGAGCAACTGTCTCATTGTCATTGTCACCTTTTTAATAGATTTGTACTCGTCTCTTCTCTTCATTGAAACCACCCGTAACACAAGTATATTAATTCCGTCAATTGGGTGCTCGGGATTTGATGAGGTCGACGAAGGACGTTTTTGCCTGGTTCGGATTGGTGGAGGTTCTACTGGTGAGAAAGTTGTCGAAGTGCTTGGAAAGATGGTGGAAAAAAAGCAGTGGTGAGTTTAATATACATGTGTACTAACCACTTTATGATTTTCAGAAGGAGTTAGATATAATAAATTTGTATACAAAGTGAACCTAATAATTGCCTGATAGATATGTAGCGGTCATAAATCCTTGGGCAAGTTAGAATATTTCGTCACTCTCGTATATTATGGTGATTTCCGGCGAAGACACAGATATTGAGTTTTACTTTTTTTTGAGATTTGGTTATGATTACTTTTTTGAATTTTTTAGGTGTTTTGTTCTTTGTCTATTTTGTTATATAATTTTTTTCTTTATTCGTCTTCATTATTAAATATAGTACTTTTGAAGGTTTCAAGCAGACTTTTATTTTAACATCTATCATAGTAATCTTGGAAGGAAGTGTCTGCCAATTTTTAAGACCTGCAACTAAAGAACTCCTTCTAATGCAGGAGGCGGAATTTAAGCCTCTTTTGGACTTGCCTAACATCCAAAATTAGATGTGGAGGAATTCGAATCTGGTGACAGCAGCTGCCAAATTTTATTTGAATAAAACAAACACCGTAATAGCGAAAGGGTTTACCAAGGGTTGTTGACAGTTATCATTTAACTGGTGACTCAGTTGAAATCCCGTAGATGTTTCATTAAGATATGTATTTCACTAAGATACGTATATATAATAATAATAGTTAAACCGTTCCGGATTAACTACAAGAGTAACAATTTATATGTACGCGTCCTTACTGAAAATGCTGTTCTTAAGATATTCCATGTCTGGTAACACAACACAACAAAAAAAAATTTTTTGAATCTTTCCTACACTAAATTAGTCAATTTCTACTAATTTTGGGGTGATAAAAACGAAAATAACAATGAAAAATTTTTATTAGCTCAATTAAGTCCATCCGATCCATTGTAAGATCGCTGTCGTTTAGCTTGTCTTTTATAAAACACTTCTGGAGCATCCCTACACACAGACCAGCAGTAGTCTGCAAGCATTGCTTCATTCCAACGGCCCTGATATCTCTGTTCCATTAAGGCAATGTCTTGATGGAATCTTTCTCCATGTTCGTCACT
>WOGN01010615.1:0-10333 GCA_015342105.1 Leptinotarsa texana | reverse complement strand
TTCGGACTCGTTTCACCATAACATTTGGTCAGGCTAGAGTCCAGACAGGGAGTGAATTTCAGGGCGATTCTCTCAGTCCCCTACTTTCCTGCATTTCACTATTGTCATTACTCGTTACGCTAAAATACTCGGGTGTATAACTGTTGCAGCATCGGAAACCGAAGACATAATAAGTTCGTCCATTTGTCTTTGAGGGTGGCGGAAGAGTAGATGCATACTATCGGTATGAAATTCAGTAAAGACATTTCTGCAACGGTTCATCTCCAGAAGATGTGCAACTTGTAGATAGAAGCATCCTGTAGCATCTAGATGCGGAAGAGACGTATACTCACCTCGAGATGGATCATCGCCACTTACAAGAGGTAACATCAGTATTTAAATATCTCCGCGGCAAGAATCAGCGCAAACTCAGGCAGATCTGGTCATCGTAACTATCGGGGAAGAAAAAAATTTCTGCTACCAATATAATAGCTGATCCAATTTCACTCTACTAGTTTGGAGTAGTGAAGAGGACTTTGCATGCTCCGTGATCATGCGAGAGCAGAAATTGGAACTTTTTTGAAGGACAGCTACCCGAGTGGCTAATAAAGTCGTTTCAGTTTTCGCCCCTGAACGAGGTAATAACAATTTTGTCACCTAGTTATAACCATGTCAGGAAAAGGCTCACGTAAAAACCGAGGAGATCAGTTTACTCCTGCGCCATCACAGGTATAAGCCAATGCATGGTGTATTTAACCATATTGAAGACCTTGGCTAATCGAAGAAACTGGCCTTCGCGTTCCTCAGGTCGAGTGGGATGAAGTCGGAAACTGAGACTTCAACATCTCAGTCTACCGCAGTCCCGTGATGGGTAGAGAAGTTTCTGATACAAGATGTAGAACCTGCCGCAAGGCGCCTGAGAACCTAATGTACCTGTCAGCATGTCCGGAATATGCGGCTAAGCCTACATTCATCGACGTAACGCAGCCCTAAGAGTGCTTCATTATGATGCACGATTCATTATATTGCCGAGACATCAGTGTTGTCCTACACTCCAAGGGATATTGAATTCGTTGTGGGAAATTAAAAGTGCCAAATTTATTCATTACTCTCGGGCTTATACAAACTAATAAGTCTATAGCGAAAATCAGGTAGTGTTTCATAACAATTTTTATTCTTGAGGTGTTCGATTTAGTTGCCTGTATTTACCCTGCTGTATCACATTGCCAAAAATAAACTTTTCAACTAAATATAATGTAATGAACAAAACTCAATGAAATAAACCTATGAAGTCAGTATGACGATTGCTCTAAAAAAAACGTGATCTCTAGAGTCGCCAGAAAAGTGAAATTCCCCACAATAAAAATGATTAATGAAGTAATATTAATACGTAATCATCATTTTCTTCACGATAATAAAAGTCTATGATAATATGTTTTTTCAAATAACAGGCAAGTAACAGGAGCGAAATTCAAATCAATCTGCTGTTCCACTAAATGAATCAGATTGACACAGCGTTGTGTGGCTCGATTTGCGTATTTGAAGTGAAAGCTAGAGAGAGGCAGAAAGCGATTTCTCTCTCGAAATTGAGCTCCTCGTTAATCTCTGAAAACTTTATATTGTTACGACTCACGAAAATTTGCTAAGTCTACATAAAAGTGGTCAAAAAAACTTCACGAAAGAAACTTACCTCATAAAGAAACGTTGGGTGGTAGAAATACGTTGTTTATGATGGATGAATATTTTTTTCATTCCGTAACGAATTAGTATTCTTCATGTCAGTATGTAGGTGATATTGCAGATGAATAAAATTGATAAAATAAATTGTGTCGTTATCGGGAAGGAGAATTATTTGGTTTTCTTTTTTACTACTCAATTTTTCTTCATTTGCAAGTACAATTTATCAAATGCAATGCTGATATTATCGTATCAATAGAAAGAACCACCTGAATGTATGAAATCGTGAAAATATTTCAGTTGTTTTTGGAATTCTTAACCGATTCGATCAAACTAGTTTTTGATGAGTTTATATTTTTTTGCAGATATGCATAAAATATGAAATGTACGTGTTTCGTTCTGGTTGAGAATATATTGATCGGCTGCGTTACAAAAAACGATCCTGTTAACATTCCGTTAGGAATGCATGATTATCTACAAATCGAAAGACACCATACAGTTTTGAAATTGCTTTATACAAGTCTGTTATTGCAGTGTCGTTTTAAGTAGTTATTGATCGATATATTTCAAAATTTTCCCACGAACATTCTATTACTTATTTCACAATTCTGGACATGAACAACTCCCACTTTTTTATAACTCATGTAAATATCAAATTCATTTTGTTTTGCATGGTTGTGACAGCATGACCAACCACACTGCACCGACACGAGATATTAATGAAAACGATGACACTTATGTTACGATGTCGAACACCCCGATGTAAGATAAACTGTTTTTTTTTTATTTTGCATGTCTATATTCTCATATATGTTATATATACAAAGCTACAACATATATGTATTGTTGGGTTTCTTCAAAAATTCTCAATATATTTTCAATAATGTAGGTATATGAAGAAAATAATTAATACTTTTTATTTCTGAAGAAATTCCTACTTTGTATTGTATTTATATTGCTTGACAGAATGTATGCCTACAAAACTAGTCTACACATCCAGAAATATTGAATATACGTTTTATTAAAATTGTAGCTATGAAATTTCCAGGATGAATGAACTAAACATTTTAAATTTTCGGAAGAAGGTGGAGTACAATTTCGCTCGATGGATGATGTTCAATTTCCTCTATAGTAGAGGAGACCACGGGAGATCGACCTTCACCCATCAGATAACTTTATGTTTTATCAAATATAATTTATTAATGAACGTGCCTATGAAAACTTGCCTATCGAAAAGTTTACATAGCTATTTTTAATTATTCTATCATTACCTTCACTCTTTTCATAACCGAATGAATTTTATCTGTATACAAATGAAAAAATATAGACACTAAATTTTGACAAAATGAACTGAGCTATTGAAAGAAAACATTCACGTGTGTTTTTTCTTAAAGAGAAGAAAAAATCAAAGATAGTCTTTAGTAACATCTGCAGAGAGATGATAACATATTATTCAAATAATAGCTGTAAGAAAAATCAACTTTTGCGTTCTACACTAACATGGAGTCATTATTATGGAACTTTTTTTTTCGGGAAAACTAGTAGTCTGAGAGCCGATGGGATATCGACCTTCACTCATCAGATAACTTGATGAGACAATATTTTATCAAATTTAATTTATTGTGATAACTTGCTTATCCCAAAGTTTACATAACTATTTTTAATAGAATTAATTTTAATCAATTCTATTTCAACTTTCAACACACAGAAAATGTCTAGGTAGGTTTGCCTACTCATTTCTGTGCATGGCTACCTGTCAAGCAGATGTGAACAGGTAAGTCAATTTAGGTAACTATACCGATCTGTTAACCAATCGAAATTGATATCATAAATAAGATTTGTAAGATACCCAGTATCATAAAACACCCTGTGAACGTAGAAGCAATAGAGGATGACTAACTGTGACTGTTACGAAATGAGATTTGTCATCCCGGCGAGTCGAAACACGAATAACGGCAGTAGAGTGCTAGCTTCCATTGTGAGATTATATATTTGTTTATAATCAGTTGTTGTTAATATATTTTTGGGGTTTATTCGCTGTATTATTTTGAGATTGAGTCTAACACATATTTTGTACATTGAAGAAAACCTTCCTATCAATCATAAAGAAGTGGCGCTAGAAACAAAGAAAGACAGAACTCTGAATAAATTATATTTTTATTTGCTGCACGGATGGCCAGACAAAAACGAACCCAACAAAGAATTGAAGGTTTATGCAACTAAAAGCGACCAACTTCATTCAGAACAGGGTTGCATTTTATGGGGCTATCGAGTGATAATACCAAAAAATTTACAGAATAAAATTCTAAAAGAAATTCATCTGAGTCATTTGGGAATCAATAAATGTAAATCTATGGCTAGATCATACGTATACTGGCCCAATATTAATTTAGAAATAGAAAATATGTGCAACAATTGCAATATTTGTAATGTTGTACGTAGTAACCCGCCTATATCCACAATCAATCCATGGTCGTTAAGAAAAAAACCTTGGTGTCGCCTGCATTTGGATTTTTTGGGGCCCATTTATAATAAAAAATTTTTAATTTTGACAGACTCCTATAGTAAATGGCTGGAAGCCTTCGAAATGCATAGTACCACAGCTGAAGGTACCATTGATAAATTGGGGATTTGTTTTTCACAATTCGGGTTACCGGATACTATAGTGACTGATAACGGTCCGCCTTTCGCATCGACTACTTTCGAGCAGTACATGGAAATAAATGGAATACGTCATCTGTTCTCAGCTCCCTATCATCCGTCAAGTAATGGTGCAGCTGAAGGGGCAATGAAATATTACAAATATGCCCTAAAAAAGGCGGTGTTAAGTAATGAGAATATTAAACAATTCATTTATAGGTTTCTGTTTGATTATGAAAATACGTCACATACTACAACAGGGGTGAGTCAAGCTGAATTAAGGTTTGCCATAAATTAAATGGTAGACTTGATCTGTTAATGCCAAACCGTGAAGGTCACGTAGAGGCCAAGGTAGAAAAACAAATGAAAGGTTATAAGGGCAAGAACAGAGAATTGAATGTGGGTGACAATATTCTATACAGGGATTACACTACCATCAGTAATCATTCGTGGACCGAAGGTGTGATAACAAAAAAAATTGGAAATAATTTGTTTGATGTTGCATCGGTGGGGGTAGGCAACATAAGAGGCATACGGAAAAAATAAGACGCTCTCGACATTCCTTACACCCTACCGATGAACATATCGAAAATGATATTGTAATTGACAAAAATAATAATGTGGACTTAGATCATAAGGGGTGATGTTGAAAGTGATAGTATCGGTGATAGAAGTGGCGAGATAGAAGTTCAAAATGGAAAAAATGAGATGACGGTGAACACTGATACTATTGAAGATGTACCGAGGTATAATTTACGTTCAAAGAAATGTAATTGATAACCTTAACAAAAAAAAAGTATCCAATAGGTATAATTGAGTTTAATAGAGAAAAGCAGTTTTGGTTTTGGCATTATTTGTGCCATTAGGTTTAATTGTAAGCGAAACTGGGGATAGCGATTAATTTTTAGGGATAGGCAAGTTCGAATTTATACTTATGTGCATTTTTAGGGTGAAGATGTAATATCGTGGAGTTCCATCATTTAGATGGAGCCTCCCGGTATATTTCTTAGAATGTTTTTTACTGAATAAAGGCAGTCAAGTCACAACCACGAAGGTATGTGTTTCATTCAAACACTAAATTATTACAGAAAGAAAGACAATCAAATTGTTATGTAAGTCATCGGTATGTGCTTGATTTGGTGAATAAGTTTTACGAAACTGGTTCAGTTTCGTAAAACTGGTACGTAAACATGGTACTAAATGAAGCAGCTCAAATTGAAGTTTTGGAAATATTTGCTGAAGAGCCCACGAGCTCCTTACGATCAGTATCAGAACAGACGGGAATGTCACTCAAGACTGTAAGAAAAGCATTGAAAGTGCATAAATGTCATCCTTATAAAAGGCATATTCTTCAAGAGCTCCACGAGGATGATTATGATAGAAGAAAAGAGTTTTGTGAAATCATGTCTCATCGAGTCAATACCATCCCTAATCTTATGTTAAACGTATGTTTCAGCGATGAGTGTTCATTTTTTCTGAATGGCAATGCCAGTAAACAAAATTGTCGCTTTTGGAATGGCGAAAACCCACATTTTTTCGGAAAGGGCATACACAACACCAACAAAAATTTAATATTTGGGCTGATATTCTTGGAAATGCTATTGGTCCATTATTTCTGGAAGAAAAAATGACTGGCAATCTGCACGTTAAAATGCATGAAGAGACTGTTGATCCTCTTATAAATCACGAGCTAGAAACTCGAATGGATGCAGAAGGTAATGAACTTTTGCAAGAGGTTCCGTTACACTTTCAGCAGGACGGTGCTCCACCTCATTATTTTCTGTCCGTCCGACAGTGGTTGGATGGAAAGAAACCACAAGGGCTACAAATAGACCTTGAAAGTGTCCCCCTTGACACAACAAAATTGACCTGTCTTTGCGATTCCTCATATTGTTTACTGGAAGAAGGGTATTAAGCGTTGAAAGTTTTAGTTTTCAAATTGACACCCTATAGACAGACTATAGTCGAAAAAAAAAATTGCAAATTTATTTTTTGTGGTACCCATCAATAGATGCTTAGTGAAAGAAATGTATTTTAACTTTGTTTGGCCGATGACATCCACCTTTTATAACTCTTTCAGAACACGTGACTCTCATAGCCGCTAAAATCATGGAAAATTATTTGTAACAGAATTTGTTACCTTGTGATTCACATTACATCGACAATGTGCAGCTCCATATATTTTCCTTCTCGTCAGATGACAGTGGTCCGTCACTTTGACATCACCCATTTCAAAGGGTTTTTCACAAATACCACAATTGTCAGCGGTTAAGAATTCATTCTCCTCTGAATTTTTTAATGACTTAATTGACTGCGATTCAAATATTTATAATAGATAGCACTCAGGTCAGACTCTAGTATGGTTTCTAATACTTTGGCAGCGTACGCCCCAAGATATACAGCAAATTTGGGCTGAATCATCGAAATAACAACAAACCGGTATGAGATTGAGTAAGGCTCATGAATAAATTATTTATTCGTGAAAGAACATGTACGATCCATTTTATTTGTATGTGTAGGCTTCAGAATTAATTCAAAGTCGACAAATTTCAATATATTTTCTGAAAAATATGTCAAATCATCCATATCACAAAAATACATTGTATGTGATGAAACTAATTTTGATAGATATTTTATCCAGCAGTAATGGCTTTTATCAGATTTATCGCGGATGTTTAAATAAATATACATGGCGATACCATAAAAATTAACTAAACAATTTTTTATATTCTCAAATATCGGAATATCACATAATTTAATTGGAAAATCTATACCTATACAGGTACATATCTGTATCATTGATATGATCCTACTTCAGAACTTCTTATTTGCTCTGGTCGCAGCAGAACTGGTCTTCATTCCTCACATTGAGATCAACTGGAAAGGGTGTATTTGTTCGATGTTTACTTCGATAAACACAACTTTTTCCAAAGTCTAACCTGTGAAAACATTACTTGTTTCATGACTGAAAACTTTCAAATTTATATAGACAATGTATCTGAATCACGTTCCAGCTTCTGGTGACATGTTGACAAATGTCCCATATACCTCCTCGAGGTCGTTATATTCAACAAAAATTTGATTTGGATTGAAAGACTTTACCCTCCTAATATATTCTGCGTTCGAAGTATGTACCTCTCAAGCAATTCCATGTTCACATTCAAGGCGTTATGAAGTTGCACCATTCGACCTGCGGAATGCGGATTCTTACCATTCGACCTGCGGAATGCGGATTCTTACTTTCGACCCTGTAGCTAACTATCCTATATTCAAATGCGCTATTGATGATTTTCACACTATCTCTGAATTTTGTACTCTAACGTTTTGTTCTCCAAAGTTTTTAGGTGTAAATTTATCTTTTCGCAGGCCGCAGGCACTCTTGTGACTGAGAGGCTCCTTTTTTATACATTCTTTTAAACGGTGAAAGATGAAGGTCACCCAAAGTCAAACAAAAAACGCACTCCAAAAGCCTCTTCGTCCATGCAGTGGAAGGTCGTTCAAGGTCGAATCTATAAATCTACGAAATAACCGCGTGACATGGCTGGAATTCATCTAAGGTCAAAGACACCTTGTCATAAATATGACTCTAGAAGCCATTACGTCCACGCAGTTGAAGGTCATTCAAGGCCTAATCCTTGAAACTTCAAGATAACCGCGTGAATGGCTCGAGTTCATCAGAGATCAAGTTCATCTTGTCAAAAATATGAGACATACATCAAGGTCATTCAAGATAAAACCTAAAACAATACCTTCCTTAAAGTCACCTCGTTTTTGACGTGTGACGTAGATCAAGGCACTCTAAGTCAAACTCAAGACACTCGCTCGAAGTCACCTTGGCTACGTCGTGTGACGGGGGCCAAAGTTAAAAGTGGGGGGAGGTTCCAAAATCAGCCTAAACCAATTACTGTTCATCATCATTTGAAACTTTTCTTTCTCACTATGTTTTGATCATTCAACGGGATTTGAAAACTGAACGTAGGCAACTTCATATCGTACAAGTACTGGACCCGAAGAACAAGATTATCAGTGTTCTCTTGCAATTGAACAATGCCAGTGACGAGATTTGGGATCAGATAGATTATGACTCTGTCGTCGAGTCATGTAACAAGTTGTTCTAAAAATTGTCTTCAAAGCGGAAGCCGAAACGTCGAACAGATGATGGTATATATCATTGCCATACCGATTTCATTTCAAGAGCAACAGCTTGGCTGCATTAACCTTTCTTCATTTCATATCATTTTTAGAAACATGTGGATTCGTTTTTCGATGGCATTCCAGGATAGCTTCCCAAATTTCTGCTACCGCAGTTGTCAGTTGATTGGTCAAACTACTAACAGTGATATAAAAACTTGCCAAGTTGACTTGGGTGTCACACCAATAGGCGGTTCCACTTATGTCTCGATTGCGATAACGCAGTTATTTTCATCAAATACTTTTCTTGGTTATTCACATTTTGTCTTCAGTCGAGGACCGCCTGCCCGGTACTGACGATGCTAAATAGGCTGAAACAGCTGTCTACCGGTAGCTCTTAAATTGAAATCAGTATGGCAATGATCAGATTAGTACTTAACTATTAATTTTTTGATTTTAATGTAATTGTTTTTCAGCAGCTTTGACTGTATTAGGTTTTCTTGATTTTGTAGATGAGTATTATTCTGATCATTCCCATATTGATTTCAATTTAAGACCGGTAGGCAGCTGTTACAGCCTATCGGGCATCCATAGTACAGGGCAGGCGGCCCTCAAATAAAGACAAAATGTAAATAACCAAAAAGAAGATAAAAATAACTGCGTAAACACAAGCGAGATATAACCACATATTAGTGTGGCACACTTGAATAGGATGAAACACTCCCACAGACAGTAGTTGGCGTCTTCGAGAAAAAGAAACTTCAAAATTTGTGTATTTTCCTCCAAATCTCCAGAATAAAGAGAACGAAATCGAGCTAGAACTCTCAAATTGACAACTTTGCCACACTTTCACCGACTCATTATCTCTTGCCTTTTACAAGATTCCCATGCTGGGACTCGTATTTGATTAGCCCTGTAAGTTTCCAGGCTATAAACTTATTGAGTATGCATATTCACTATATATGAATTAATCTGATTTTATTGTTATAAAATGTGAACTCTGTGTTTTTAGGTAAAGCCCGAAGACAAACTGAGGATTATAGAATGCGAGAAACTTTTGGATTTGATAAACATTATCATTATAAGACAGAAAGTAGAACTAGAAACGGAACGTTTGACACAAGTTCAAGGAAAGAAACGTTGGTTTGGTTGGATGTGGAGCAGCTCTTCAAGCTCTGACCTAGATGATACAAATACTGGAATACGTAAGTTTGTTTCTGTTGATAATTTAAATCGTAAAAATAGATTGATAGATAGATACATTGATATTTCATTGATGATAAACCAAAAAACTTTGAAGTGATAAATCAGTATGTATAGTAGATACATTAAATCATCTACACTACATTAGTCGCTCAGCAACATATATATTCCTGGGGTATATTTTCAGGAGAGATTAATTTTTGTGTGAGAGAAAGGTTTTGGCTTTTTACTTCTCTATCTTTATACAAAAAAATGTGGGAATCTTCCAAAGAAAGGAAGAACCACTAAATTTTGAAATAATCTGTTTACAAAGATGTGTTGTTTTAAAGTGGTTGACAATGTTTCAAGATGGATTATTCTAGTTCATACTTTCATTGTAAAATATGTTTCTGATATGATTTGAAATCTATGAAAGAACAAATAACTAAAATGAATAAATAGCTAAAATGTCAAATACATAAGGCAATAAAACGTAAAATGAAACCTTAATAAAACGAATAAAAGAATCATGATGAATAGAACTGGCATTCAACTTAATATATATATGTATATATTAAATAAAAATATATATACCGGGCGACCCACATTTTATGTGACAGGCAATATCTGGTTTGTTGAAGGAGATACACAAAAATGTTTCATACAAAAGTTTTAGGATTTCATGAGAGCTATATTTTGATATAATTTTTTAATATACAGTGTG
>WOGN01010614.1:0-16754 GCA_015342105.1 Leptinotarsa texana | reverse complement strand
ATAATGATTCATATATTGCCGTCCGTTATTCTTCTCTAAAAATGACACACAGCGATGATGCGATGTTGTCTTGTATAATAGATACGAATAGCGGCTTTTTTGTCAAAGTCCTTTTTCACTTTATTTTCCGTATCGTTCGGCTCTTATTTCATAAATTCATTACCGAACTGTCCACCTCGAACCCACCGGTCACGCTGCTCTTTCGTTTGTCATTCGTGTAATTTAACTTTTTCAACTCGGAATTCTATCTCATCGGTCGATGAAGATCTCCATATACTCCCATTTTGAGAAGAATCGTCGAATTATCGGTATTCAAAATTGTATTCCATTCCCATGCATCATGAACGAAAATGCTATACGAATTATCTCACCATCTAGGACAATCCCGCTGACCTAGCAGTTTCACCACCCTGTTCCAGATGCTGACAAGACAGTTCTCACATCTTCGCACAGATTCGAAGCTTCGCATGTGACAGATAAAAAGGAAGCTTTAGAACTGATACAGGCATATCACGAAGGTAAAAGTAATCATAGAGGCATAGACGAGACCGAACAAAAACTGAAAACCCTTTATTATTGGCCCAATATGAAAGATTATATCCAAACTTATATTCACGAGTGTTAAATCAGTCCACGAAGCAAATACGAAAGACATCCTATCAAAACATAAATGAATATAACTCCGACAGCCACCAAACCATTCGAAATTATCCACATTGACGTTTATACTTTAGAAAAAAATAAATTTCTTACAGTTTTTCGAAATACGCGCAAGCATACCATTTGCCCTTTTTATCGGCTACCGATATAGCTGATAAACTTTTAAAATTTGTTTCACGTCATGGCTGGCGTACCTATCCAAATTATAGTGGACAACGGATCTGAATTTAAAAACACAGTTATTGAAGAACTTCGCAAACTGCACAAAGTAAATGTACATTTCTGCTGACCCAATTATCCCCAATCAAACGGACAAATAGAAAGACTTCTTAATACTAGAGGATTTCTTAAAACACCGCCTCAAACGAAAATGATTTACGCTATACTTGCATACAATCACTCAATACATTCTGCAACGAAATTAAAACCCATCGATATAGTTAATGGACATATAATAATCAATGAAAATCCATTCGATATCGACATAGACAATATTCTTCTCAATGACTATGCAAATGACCACCCGAGAAAAAACTATATTCCTTTACGCGGAAATAAACAGGAAAATAATGATTCGAAAAGAAAAGGTTATTTCAAAATCTAATGAAACGCACGATTACCCAGAAATGTACAAACCTAATTCTAAAACTTAGGTGAAGAAACACTCGAGACAAAATCACGCTAACAAATTTGAATAACCGACCTCTATCACAAAAGTAGACGAATCTATGAAGATAGTTTCCACAGAAAGTCATGTAAATGGTCCACATGGACAATTTACAAAGATCAAGAAAGAAGTGCTATGATTTTAATAAATAGTTCATTTCATTTCAGAGTACCTTTCGTATTCGGACTTCAAGACTGAATAACATTGAAATATCTAGAAAACAATCCTGGTATGACACCTTTAAAATTGGCCACTGCCAAAATTCAACAATACTCACACATACTGATACACTCCTATAACCTGAATCCATTCATAACTGAAATCCAAAAACTGAACAATATTTCCTTAACTGAAACGGAAAATTACATAAAACTGAAACAGAAAATAACATAAAAATTTTGACTTTGACAAAAGACAAAACAGAATCCAAATTGCAAGAAATAATCACAAATCCCGAACGAATCAAAAGAGGATTGATGAATGGTATTGGTTCGATAATTGAATCAATTACAGGAAACCTTGAAGCAAAAGACGGGGAGCGGTAAGAAAAACCTATAAGGGAACTTCAAAACAACCAAAAATGATTGGATTCTAGCGTTGTGAAAGAAATTTCAGTTTCAATCAATTCGAACAATATATTCAATCAAACTATTCAACAAATAATTCACAATGAAAAGTTTCTTCAAGAAAAAATAGTTCATATTGCTGCCATATTCCGAACAAAAATTTATGAAGAAAATAGAGCATATGTTAACGATATATATACTCAACCAAATGATTGATATGTTTGAAATAGTCAACTCTGCCTTACAGGTTATTGAAAATTCCATAGCAATCGCGAAAGTCAACATTATGCATCCAAGCATAGTGAAACCCAGTGACTTATTCCCCGACCGAACTTCTTAAATTACACGGAATTATTGCGAAGAATCAATTTCCTATTGATATTACTTTAGAAAACATCTTGAAATTATAGAAAATCATAAACATCGAGTGTTCAATTCTGAATAATAAAATAATCTTTCTTATTCACGTTCCAACCACATATCCCCATATATATATATATATAGTCAAAGTCAGTTCAAGGCGTTCATACTGAAAAATTCATTTGTACTGAAGAACTCGAAATACTTCACATTTAAAAGCGACGATTGTGTCAAAGTCGAACCACAATTCTATGTCTGCAAGAAAATGCCGATTAGAGAAATTTTCGGAAATATCTGTGAGCTCCATGTGGAAGACACTTCCACATGTACTTCGTAATAATGTACTTCGATATTGCACCGGTAAGAAGCCAAGTCGAGAAGAGAACCAATAACAAGTAATGAATGAAGTAACCGACCTATCCACTGTTCAACTACCCCGCTGTGCATGTTAGTTGAATCTTTGAGGGGAGGAATTATCTCATCATCTAGGACAATCCCGCTGACCTAGCAGTACCACCACCCTGTTCCAGATGCTGACTAGACAGTTCTCACATCTTCGCATCCACAATCAATCAGATTTCATTCATCAAAGCAACAACAAGTATAATTTCATATATTTTGTATTTCTATAATTTTTCATTTTCAAGTTTGTAACAATAAAAGTATTTTTTAAAATGCAAGTTAGTGCCGTCGATAGTTAATTTACGGGAAAAATACTCTATCCATCGTTCGTTCGATAAACACTGTTACTTAACCATATTTTTTTCTACGCAACGAGATTTCCGAGTTTGGATTGACGACGATTTCTTAAAAATAATTATTTGTTTGAATTCAACTAACTGTCGATAGAAATAGAAAATTAAAAAAAATGACTTTTTCATAACAAAAATCCACACATAAATTACATGTCAGGCTAGTATCGAATACGAATTCTTTTCATATATAAATTGTGGTTCTGAAAAGAACCGTTTTTTTTTTGTTAATTATGTCGTACTATTCGATTTTATTAAGCACGTTCTCCGCGGATTCGTCTAGCCAATTGAATATCCTTCGGCATAATAGTAACACGCTTAGCGTGGATAGCGCACAAGTTGGTATCTTCGAAAAGGCCCACCAGATATGCTTCGCTAGCCTCTTGTAAAGCCATAACGGCTGAACTTTGGAATCGCAAATCCGTTTTAAAATCTTGGGCGATTTCTCTTACTAATCTCTGGAACGGCAGTTTTCGGATTAATAGTTCCGTACTCTTTTGGTAACGACGAATCTCTCGAAGAGCGACAGTACCGGGTCTGTATCTGTGAGGTTTTTTAACTCCTCCGGTAGCAGGTGCGCTTTTTCGGGCGGCTTTAGTAGCCAACTGCTTTCTAGGAGCTTTACCTCCGGTAGATTTGCGAGCCGTTTGCTTTGTACGAGCCATCGTATACGTATAGTTCCTCAGTCGAAAGACAAAAACTGATTACTGAGCCTTCACGATCGGTCTTTAATAGTTTTATTCAGGTATAAGGATAGGAAACTTCTGCCATTGGTTGAATCGAAGAAAGTGGGCGTGTACCAAAAACAAGACAAAACCAGCTTTCCAGCGCCGACGGCCTTCAGTTGTTCTCGAGCATTCGAAGTAATAACGTATATCACTTGTGGTTTTTTCTCTATAATCTTTCGTTTGTATTATCCAAAATGACCGGTAGAGGCAAAGGAGGAAAGGGATTAGGAAAAGGCGGAGCAAAAAGACATCGCAAAGTGTTGCGTGATAACATTCAAGGAATTACGAAGCCTGCCATCAGAAGATTAGCTCGTCGTGGAGGTGTAAAACGTATATCCGGATTGATTTACGAAGAAACTCGTGGAGTACTCAAAGTATTTCTCGAAAATGTTATCAGAGATGCGGTAACATATACAGAACACGCCAAAAGAAAAACCGTCACGGCTATGGACGTGGTATACGCCCTCAAACGTCAAGGACGTACATTGTATGGTTTCGGCGGTTAGAATCTTTTCGACATATTCCGACGAGAAATAAAAAAAAACGGTTCTTTTCAGAACCACAATTTTTTTATCAAAACGAATTCGATTTAAATACATTACTTCCATGTGAGAAATAATGAACGAATAACCTGATTAAATTCTAACGATATACCCATTTAATTTCAAGCATTTGATTACCTGAATAATCGCTTCATTTTATCCTGTAAACTCACAGAAATTATTACTTTCAACGTTACTACATCTGTATACGAAGGAGAAAAGAGAAGAACGATTTTTGTGCAATTACATTATAATACCACTTGGTTTGTAAATCTATAGGACAGAGAAGCTACTGGTATGTAGCTCCCAAACTATTCAATCACCTATAGAAATTACATGAAACTATTCCGAAACGCGACACCATTTTTAAATAAAAATGAAAAAATGGATATTCATCGACTGATCGAAGGTTAAACCACTGTCGAAATATATTGTTTTATGCTTATAATAGTCATTTATCCTAATTCACTGATTACTATGATTAATAATGGCCAATATATACTCGTCATTAGTTGTAACATTTCTGCAGAAACTGAAATGTATGTATGCATACTAATATTCATCTATGCTATATAATATAATTGAATTAGGTATAATTTTATTTTATGTAAATTTAATTGACACTTGATTTCTGTATTGTAATTGCACGGACAAGAGTGTATAAAATTTCAATGGGTATTGTTATGTTCATTCACTTGTGTACCTAAATATGATATTACTACATACATTTTATTTTCATCACGAATAAACGTCATCATTATTATTCATGAACGTACAGGCATTCTGATATTTGACTTCAATAAATAGAAATCAACCGTTTCGGTATGAAAATAAGTTGAACAATAATGATATTATTGATCATGTCTACTTTTAATACGTGAATATGCGCAAGAAAGAAACAATCGCATATCGTGCGTCTACGATAGTATCGAAAAGGGATCACAAGAAAATTTAAAAAATATATGCAATTGTCGAATTCATTAGAGAAAATAGTTGTGGCCCTGATAAGGGCCGATATTTTATTTGTCGTTTTCCTCTCTCAGGAAATATGCACTTATGCCTTCTTTTCGGTTTTTTTCGGTAACAATACCGCTTGAATATTGGGCAAAACACCACCTTGAGCAATGGTTACTCCTGATAACAATTTATTGAGTTCTTCGTCGTTTCGAATGGCCAGCTGTAAATGCCTAGGAATGATACGTGTTTTTTTGTTATCGCGAGCCGCATTACCGGCCAATTCCAAGACTTCAGCTGCCAAATATTCCATTACTGCTGCTAAGTAAACAGGGGCGCCTGCACCAACTCGTTCGGCATAATTTCCCTTACGAAGGAGTCGATGAATACGTCCTACTGGGAATTGGAGTCCAGCCCGACTGGAACGGGACTTTGCCTTTCCCTTAACTTTACCTCCTTTTCCACGTCCAGACATGTCGAATCGTAGATTATTATTATATATCGAATATATTTAAAGAATTCACTGAGAACTACTCAATGTTGTTCCAACAGTAGCTTTCTATTCAATGATTTCAGAACCCCAATCGTACATGTATTAATAGCATCCTACCGACCAATGAGCGTTCTCGAACGCTCAACTTTCCGGTGGGCGGAGCCTACTAGAGTTTCAGTTACCATCTGAAATAGAGACGCTTACTTGTGAAACCTTACATTTGTCGACAGCAAACCTGCACGATTGTTCTTGTTTGTTCGATACTGATCCACTTAAATTTTCAGAATGCCACCCAAAGCTAGTGGAAAGGCTGCAAAGAAGGCCGGAAAGGCTCAAAAGAATATATCGAAGACGGATAAGAAAAAAAAGAGGAGGAGGAAGGAAAGTTACGCAATTTATATCTACAAAGTATTGAAACAAGTCCATCCCGATACTGGAATATCTAGTAAAGCGATGAGCATCATGAACAGTTTCGTAAATGATATATTTGAGCGTATCGCAGCGGAAGCCTCCCGTCTTGCTCATTATAACAAGCGTTCGACTATTACGAGCAGAGAAATTCAGACTGCAGTACGTCTGTTACTTCCTGGTGAATTGGCGAAGCACGCCGTCAGCGAAGGCACCAAAGCAGTCACGAAATATACGAGTTCGAAATAATTTACTTGTTCCCGTCTACGATATATATTCTTTAAAAAAACGGTTCTTTTCAGAACCACAAAATATTTATGAAAGAATTCTTATAATATCCGTTTCGATACTGAATGATAATTTTTTGGCTAGGCTAGGCTAGGCTAGGTAGATTTCACTCGGTTGGGTTGCTTTATCGGTACATTGTTACTTCCTTTCGTCAAAAGGACGATGATAATAAATAATTATACCACCTATAATTAGATTCTGCTTACCTTCCTACCTATCAACAACTTGAAAAGTTTACGTTCTTTACTGTTATACTAGTTATGTATTAGTACTTATTTTACTTTTTTGTGTTTTCTATTTACGTACTAATATATTGTCGACAACGTTCATGATTAGCATTTCTGATTTCTGATATTAACGGCGATAAAAATTTGCTTGAAATGATCATAACTGCTGACTAATCATGGCTATGAGGTTATGACATCGAAAACAAAGTCCAATCGTCCTAAAGGAAGGCCGAGATCAAAAAAAGCAAGCTTTTCAATTCGAGGTCCTATGGGTGAGGAAAATCCACAAACTCAATTTTCAAAATAGGTACACCGCCTTATTCGCTGGGTTCATTGAAATCTTCAAAGAACAATCGAATACTCACCCGAAAAATTGATCTATCATCTTTTCCCGAATATGAAACTGCTCCATCCATCCGCTTTTCCTCCTAGTACATCAGTGGTGGTGGAGTGAACCATGAATAAATGACTCGACGAAAATATTCAACTGATTGCTTTGATGAGCCACGGTTTTTCAATTTTCTGTTCATCCCAAAGACAATTAGTTTCATTCTGTCACTACTGATTAGACCTTTGGTGAGTCGAAACGTCGCTGTCTGGTATTGGATCACGAATGCTCTGTCTTTGGCCTTTGGTTCAATATAGTTGTCAAGCAGTGAAATCTGAAGTGGAAACTATTTTTGTTTGGCTTGAACAGCTCCATTTTTGGCACTCGTGAACTGAGTCTGCCGAGTCTGTATTTCTATAGATTGCGTCTCCTTAGGAAGAGACGTCATGGTTTCAAGTAACTCAGGTTTGTCTGTTGAAGATAGATGAGCCCCGCATTGCATCCATTGTTTGGTCTAGCACCACTGATACGATAGAGGAGGGAGAGGTTTAAACCATACTGTCTGGTGTTTGATTATGACTGCTTCCTTTTTGGCCTTTGGTTTCATCTGGCTACCTTTCAGTGGTGGCTGAAGTGAAAGGCAAAGGGTGAATTTTGTTCGATGGTAGATTCCAAAGCTCATGCAGCCTCGTTTCTTTTTGCCATTCTTGAACTGAGTATTCCGTCTATCTCATAGATGAGTCTTTGCAAGGGGAATCGATGAAACTCCTCGTCATTCTTCAATGTCAAAAATTTACAAAGGCATATTCTATGTTTTTCGATTTCTTACGGAATATGATGGAATTGGTCGATGAAAATCTATAGTAAATCTATTTGAGTAACACATGTTTCATTATACTGCAGCTTCTTAAGGCTTGCCTTGAATTATGTGTGTATTAGACATGAGTGAATTGCTATTGTAAAGTAAAGAACGTGTTGCGTTTGTAAACTGTTGAAGTGAAATCTAACAATGAAAAATTCTCAAATATGTGTTTTCGAGTATAATTGCAGGATGACTGCTACTTTCGAAATACTAAATACCAAATATATATGAAGAAATAGTCAAAAGGAATATTTATAATAAGAGTTGAGAATTTGATATACACACGAAATTACTTATCTATGTGTGTATGTATGGTTGCTTGCTTGTAACTCCCAAGCTAGGGATCTGTATTGACAGATTTATCGACATTATTATTGCTTGATCAATTCGCATGCAGATGGCGCTGTACGTAATACGGTCTTGATATTTTTTGATCTACTCGCGGGCAGATGGCGCTGAAAGTAACCTCCTTGATGAGTTGTTTGAAAGAAAATCAAAATAAAAAATAAATTTCAAGAATTATAAGTGTTAGCGAAATTTTGTACTACAGATGAAATTTTCAGATATTCGAATAGGTATTTTCAATTACCCGTAATTCAATGCAGAAAAAAGTCTTGAACGAAATGAAATATACATTTCAAAAGTCCGTCAAAAGACTGATTTGAAGAATGAACATAGTTTGAAAAACTGAAAAACACATTTTTACAGTATATAAAAATGAGGACTAAAAAATAACCATACTTTGAAAAAATTAAAAAACACGGTTTCAAAGAACATCGAACTGAAAAGTAAAATTTAATAGGGTTCAAAAAACTGAAAAACACGCCTTTAAAGAACATTGAACTAGAAAGTTAAAAATACTTTTTGCAATGAAGTTGAAACAATAACGATCGAAAAATACTAGTATCATTGTGGAAAAAACGAACGCTCTGTGCCATATTTTTTGTATATCTAGCACTCACGCTTTTTGTTTCACAATAATACCAGTATTTTTTTATCATTATTGTTTTAAGATCATTAAAAATAATAACTTTTTATTTAGATGTTCTATAAAAGCGTGTTTTTTAGTTATTTTTAACTATATTTATTTTATATATAGTTTAGTATGTGTTGCTAAGAAAAAATTTTCAAATGTGATACCCGACAGAGGTGATACGTGAACTTATCTGAGTTGAACCATTCGATATTGAAATTGTTTAACTTGAAAAAAGCTGAGATTGTTGCTTCTGAGGTTTTTTATTATTAAAATTTTTCATTAATTATTTTGTATATGTACATATATCATAGCTACCAGAAGCGAATTGTTACTATTGTAGGATTGAATAATGATACTTTTAATGTTCATACACAAAAATAGTGTAATCATTTTTAAGCTATATTTCACATAATAAGAAAATCACGTTCCTAGTTAAATTTTTTCAATACTATATCTATCACACTGAACACTGAGAATTTGTCAGACGAGGGAGGAGGAGCGTGTCTTTTGCTGACGTTTGCTTGTAACGCGTTAGGTAACGAATCGGTATACTCTCCCATAAAAAGTTATCATTTCAAAAATGTCCTGATTACTCATTATTGTTCACAAGCTATTACGGTTTCCTCACAACAACTTAACTGGTGAAATATTCTTTGCGAAGAGTTTTTTTCTTGTATATGTGAAGGGTATGTTCGTCATATGGAAAGCAATATTTCCCACTGTTTCCGACATTTGCAAGCTACCAACTCATAAAGGGGGAAAACAGTGGAATATGACAGTAGTATATTTGCATCTACACACATTTTTTCTTCCTCTCATAATAACGATACATTCAAGTGCCGGCGTTTCCATCCGAATGTAACACAGCCCGCTTCGAGATGGGAACACATCAATTTGCAGCCTACAAACCCGCAACATCTCAAAGTGAACCGTTAAGGCCAATTTTCTGTGGAACATTACGAGAAATAGAAAAGATAAAGTTTATCTGCCAGCCAGTGAAAACACGATATCGCCCGAACCCCGAAAATATTATACTTTTCGCTGGGATCAATTCAGAATGGCATTTAAGGTGATCATCCAGATGGAAATTACACAAATTCCAGGATAAATAGGAGAGTGATATATGTTGAATTGAAAAGAATATAAAAAAAGAGAGAGGGTAACCGAATGTTCGCGATGGCACTGAAATTCCAAAGTGGCGTTTCTGTTTCTGAATGACCGTTCAAAAAGGAATTTTATAACAATATAGTTCATAGAAGCTATGGAAGGAGTTTATAGGTCGGAGCGTTAGAAAATGAAACAGTACTTTTTATTGCAAATTGGTTGATTGAAAGGGATCAGTGAAATACTGGACTTTCCATTATGACTCGTTTATGTGATCTGATTGAATATCGGGAGTAAAATATATATGATGTCCAAAAACGTATTCATCTAAATTTTATTGTAGGTTTTTTGTCCTACAATAAACAATTGAATTAAATAATTATCATAAAATATCGATGAATGTCGAAACCGATTTTTTAATATATACCCTTGTCGAGTAATTCAGCTATTCAAGAGCTTGCTTATACTTTCGAAAAAACCGAACGAGATATTCTTATTTTATTGGATGTGGAAAGGAAAGTGGTGAAATTTAATCATTCAGATCAACTCTGATTTGTAACATTACACGCTTCATATTAGCTTCACCTGTATGTATGTATGTATGTATCTTTGTATGTATGTATGTATATATGTATGTATGTATATATGTATGTATGTATGATTGTTTGTATGCATGTTTGTGTGTAACTCTCAAGATAGGGATCTGTATTGACAGAATCATCGAAATTATTGCTTGATCTATAAACGAGCAGATGGAGCTGTTCGTAACTATCAATTATTGCCATCAAATCAAATCAAATCAAAATGTACTTTATTGTTGAAGATGAAATATCATTGATTACATCATATCATTGGTTACATTTCTGAGAAATATAAGATACACAACATACAAGATATTGTCGAAGATAATATATTATTGTCAAAGTGTTATTATTTTAAAGAATGAAAGTTATACAAATTGAAAGTAATTTTTGAACATTCGGTGATATCAGCATTTTGGGGTGGAAAAGTAGTCAGAAAGTGATAATATATAATACATATTGAAATAAATAATAATAATAATAATGAATATTCTCATGTAACACGTAAATGTAAGTATGAGAGAATATAAAAACTATGAAGCATAAAAATATAAAAGTGAATGGATATAAAATAACAGTCAGAACCAACTTCGCTTTAATTCTTCGCGGGCAGATGGCGCTATACGTAACCTCCTTGATAGGTTGTTCAAAATAAAATCAAAATAAAAAACACATTTTAAGAATTATAAGAATTTTGTACTACAGATGAAATATTTAAATATTTTCAATTACCCGTGATTCAGTACCAAAAAAAGTTTTGAACGAAACGAAAGATACTTTTTAAAGTCTAATTCAATTATTTGAAAGCAAACTAGAATATGGATTTCAACAATGAAAACTTTATCGTAAATTGTACACCTAAAAAATTCATTTACTTAAATATTTAAAAAAATCGAAAAATTTGAATTTAGGTGCTTGACATACACATCAAATCGAAAGATTGATTTGGAAAATGAAATTATTCACTGAAAAAATATTTTTAGTCTATTAATATTTTGAATGAAATTTCAGATCAGAAAATTAAGACTGAATTGTTTTTTGAAATTAATACTTCAAATTTTCTCTTAACTTCGGAACAAATTTTACAACTGTCCGCCCTCTGTTGGAGACATACTGCATCTCATTATTACTATAGAATTTAAGACCTCAAATCAATGTTCAAACTTTATTATGTTGTTTGAGAAAAATTTTACGCTTTCTTTGTGCGCCTTCTGTCAAAGATTTATAATACTAGTGACTAGAACAAAAAAAAATATTTTTGAAAATAAATCGGACTGAAGGCTGAAAAATAAATATAGTTTAAGTAAATATAGTTTAAAAAAAAACTAAAAAACACGCTTTCAAAGACCATCGAACTCAAAAGTTAAAAATATTTTTTTAATAAGCATAAAACAATAAAGATCAGAAAATACTAGTATTATTGTGAAGAAAGCATGGGCGCTTTTCTGACATATTTTGTGTACATCTAGCGCTCACGCTGTTTTCACAATAATACTTGTATTCGATCTTTATTCTTTTATGCTTATTTAAAAAAATATTTTCAACTTTTCAGTTCGAGGTTCTTTAAAAGCGTGTTTTTTAGTTTTTTTAAACTATATTTATTATTTGGAGAACCTTGGTGATCAGAACCAACTCCTCATTGGTTAAATATTTATTTTCACTCATTAGGTGGAAATGTTCAATACCAAATCACTTGGCGTAATTTAATATTCAATAATGAGTATAAAAAACTCATCGATTCCGAAAAATATCACACTGCTTATACTTCAGGATAGAAATTCGTATGTGAAAAAAAATATAAGTTTCGAAATTGCTCAAAATTATTGAAACTATAAAAATACTAATATCCATGAGTCGACATATATTCCATTCATTACATTTTTGTAGAGTGACAGTTTTAGAATCTAAAAGCTCCAGAAAGCATGCATCAGCTCATTAGGAAACGAGAACATATTTCCCCATCTGTTAGGGGATGTGAGTTAGTTGAATATGGAATCGAGACGAATATTTAATTCTGCAACATTTTTTAAAAAACTCTTCAAAACATTAAAACTCCCTTTATTTTTTCGAAAAAATATCCTTCAGAACTGACGTACACCATCTAAACTTGAGATTCAGGACACATTTATTGATACCACAGCATAAAACTTCTCTAGATCTAAATTGTAGCTGATATCTTAGTCGGTTTTACTGGTACAGACAGGCAATTTGGCAAGATCATTGAATATGTCAATTCAATCCACCCATCAATAAAATTCACCACGAAAGGAAAGTGAATAATTCAATGAATTTCCTTGACTTAACCATTACGAAAAGTAACAATAAATATAAATTTGCAATTTTCCACAAACCGTTATTCACGAACTTCATCATACATGAAGTTGCTGCATTCAATAGTATGCAAACTATATAATATTCCACTGAATGAGATCAAAAAAATCGCGGTTAACAACGGTTATAAGGTAGCTATTATAGACTCTATTCTTTTGAAAAAACTACAAAAGCAAGCCATGGACCTGGTCTACCCAAATTCAAGATACGATAACCTCATTTATAGGACATTGTCGTATTTGGGTGAACCAACCAATAATATTTCTCGTTGTTTGAAGAAACAATGAGTAAAGGTAGCTTACAAAATGAATAACAATCTAAGTGAATTTATTAAAAACAACAAAGACACAACTTCGAAGTTGGATAGATCAGGATTATATAAGCTGACACGTGGCTGTTTATTGGCCAAACAGTTTTTCAATTTTTGGTCTAGATATCAATCGGAACTATAATACTCAAATCTAAAACAAGTGTGTGGTTTTGTAAACTTTCCGTAGCGAAACTTTTATAGTGTAAACAGAAAGTTTCGTTGTGGATTTTCTTTCTTTCGGTCAGTATCATTCAATTTCAAAACTTCCCCCTCTGTAAGTGGTGAAAGATCTATCTGTGAAAGCTTTCAAAAATATAAAAGAATGTTTCTCCAAATATGTGAGCTATGGAGTTATTAATGAAGTGAATAACTCGTTTTCGGCCTGACCAACGATTCCCAAGGCGAATACTTTTCCTGGAAAATTCTCATGTCACACTCTCTATAATAATATATTCTCCTGCAAAACTCGCTCGGTTGAAACTCAAGAGATCTTCTCTTGTTTGTTTCCCGCTTATTTTGGTAGGAATAGTCGCATTATGTAAATGAGCCCAATGTAAATGCTGCTCTGTAGTCGCTTTTTTAGCAAACTTCGTATTTTTAACGTACTACATCGTATTTACGTGAAATTCTATTTACTAGAAAAAGGCTGATGGGCTGGTTCACTTCGTATTTCGTTTTGATAACGCGACGGATATATCTCAGAACGAAATGGTAGAAACAAAGGAAAATATAAAACGTTTTGGAACGTTGTTTTCAAGGAATACGCCTCTTCAAAGATGACCTACATTATTTTGATGATGCAATACTGTTTACAAATGCAGACGATTTATAGTTGTATTACAATGTGAAGTAGTTTTTGTAAATCGAAAATGGTAAATATTGTCATTGAATTCCGTTCCTGATAGGAAAAATATATGGTCTTGAAGCTACTTCTGTCAACTCAGTTGTTATTTATTTAGTATGTTTTGGACAAATCACTTTGGATGGATACAGCATTCAACAACACGTACAAATGATAAAATTGTTTTATCAAAATGGGTGTTCTATTCGAGCAATGTAACAGTCGCTTCACTCAATTGACGGTCACCATAATCGTCCTACCAAGAGAACTATCCGCAAGGTAGTGGATCAATTCGAGTCTACTCGTTCAGTGAATGATAGACCAATTCCCATACATTGACGTGTCTGTGAGAGTGTGCAGGAAAATTCAAGACACTCGAGTTTCTCTGTACACAACATGGCGAATTTTGTGTCTAGAGTTGACCACCTTGAAATTTTTTTTTGCGGGATTTTCATGTGTCGCAGGTGTATGCGAATAATATACAAACCACAGCAGTCTTCAAAGTCATCGGTCGAATTTAGCCTGATTTATGCACTAGAGTGATGGGAAGTTGAACGTTCATAGATCATTCCTGACAGGTGAATCAGCCAAGGATAAGCGTTGTGGAGCAAAGTCTCCTGACTCAGGTAGGGGAGACCGGTATCAATTGTAAGAAAAATTGGTTTTGATTTTTTCCTCAATACAGTAACCCCCAACTTGTGAAAATAAAAACATCCAAGGGTTACTTCAAGCTTTTGGAATAACCAAATGATACTATTGACACCATCTTGGTTTTAATAGTACCACTTGAAGTGTCAATTATAAAAGGATTATAAAAACACGTGTAGGTCATAGGAAATTATGTAAGAATGAAATATGATGTTAAGCCGTTGATATATCATTGTGAAACAACTCTTATTTCATTCTAAATGAGGTCAAATGATATCCTATATCATAATTTATTATGACACAATACAAAAAATGTCATATCAAACAACAACATGAAAACTATTGAATGTCATCAACAAAAACTGAAAGTAGAAGTTCGGGAAAAATGTGTGATACAAAATTAATTTGAATCTGAGGACTCACAATCATTGCAGACAGATAGAGGATCGTTCTTAGCACAAAAAGAATGAGCCCAGCCTTGACACTATCTCCACTGCAGCCAGTCCTCTGTACTGCTGCACTAAGGACCATAGCATATTAAACATATAGTGTCATCTTCAGATGACTCTTCCGATGATTGTTCGACAATCTTTCACTTCTTTGCGACGTTTTTTATTTTATGAGTTTTTTTAGTTGTCATAACGGTTTTTTCAGCGGTTGTTGTACAGTTCTACCAATCGTTTCTTCTCAGGTATGTCGGTTATAACTGCGGTTTTCCCTTTTCGTCTGGATGTAGTGCATTTTGGTTTGCTGAAACCAGTTTTTGGCAAATGACAAACTTGCTCCGGAATATAGGCTTTCATAGGAGGCGCAGGAAGTAGATGCAGAATATTTTTACTATCAGGCGGCCGAATTGGTGTTGAAGGAGCTGTCGATGTGCTGGGTTGGGGGTTGTCAACGGTTTCTTCGACATTTGATCTAGACGTGTTTTTTTCCACCAAACTTGCTCCAACGGGTCTATCAGTAACACTACAAAGTAAAATTGACCTTCAGTGAAGATATTCCTATTCAAAGGCCACATTCCAGGGCATTTGAAACCTGCAGTGATATTTCTGGGAGTTACAGCTAGTGGTAAAGCGTCTCGCACTATTTATGGTATATTGTAAATAGTCATTCGTTTGCCGGGTTCATCTTCATCCACTGATCACATTCTTTATTGAAAAGTTTTTCAAAAGACCCATAAACTCCGCGGTCCAGCCGTTGCAATTTATAGGTCGTATGCGGTGGAAATGTGAGTAATGTTATGTAGTTTTCTTTGCAATAATCTATAACGGGAATAGACAGATGCGAGCCATGGTTATCAAAAATAAGCAGGACTCTACTTGTTGTATAAGGGTTCACGTAATGTGAGAAATATTTCATGAAAATCAGAAATTCTCTTTCTTGCATCCAACTGCTCTTGTTCTCAAATCCGGTGCATCCAGGTGGCCCATCTCTTATGAAGTATTCATGATATCTCATCATGGGAAAAATGAACATGGGTGGTATACCCTAGTGCATTTACGGCTACACATCGTAACTAACGTTTCTCTTTCTTGCAAAGTTATTGCACCCACCTGTTTCACACTTTTTGATGCTATGATTTTATTAGGTTTTTGAACCGTAGTGCACCGGTTTCATTTACGATGTATATATTGTTTGGCACCAAATTGTATCTTTGAAAGACATCAGCCAGGTTGTCAAACAATTTATTCTGACATTTCGATAAATTGATGGATGTAGCCGTTACTACGTGGTGGGAGATCATGATGGAAAGAGAAATGAAAATTTATGTTTTTTTACGACTTTTACTTGTAACTAACTTTATTGCAGTTACAAATAAACGTGATAAAAAACATAGAAATTTTTATTTCTCTTTTCATATTGACATATTCTTGATCGAAATTCATAGCTCTTGCTAAACTGGTTAATTGAGGAGAGCGTATGGACAGATCCAGATTACGCTTCAAAAATGCTGTAAACCAATCCTCACTCGCAGTCCTTTTCCACTCCTGTGGAATTTTACACAAATTTTTTTTTTGCAAACTGGAAAGCTAATTTGCGTAAATCCTTTGGTGTAAGTCCAAAATACAGTTTGGAATTAATTGTGCAATACTTGCCCAATTGTTGTTCCTATTTGGAAGTAAAA
>WOGN01010612.1:0-10333 GCA_015342105.1 Leptinotarsa texana | reverse complement strand
AACTGAACGTATCCAAATGTAAAATAATATCATTTACAACAAAAAAGCGAACTTTAATGTACGATTATTCAATCAACAAATCTACAATCAACCGCGTACATGAGATAAAAGATTTTGGTATAACACGTATAAGAAATATGACTGTTGATGCAAATGGGATGGTTGGATATATTTACAGTACCAGTAGTACCAAGAACTGAAGGTCGACACAATCTGAAATTGTATTGCGAAGCATCACGCACAAATATTATGCTACGATCATCATTGAATTATATCTGCAGTAGCTTCAATAAAATATGTGAACACTGCGATATTCATTTCGACTCTCTGAACGCCTTGGTATCATGTATCCATAATCTCTTGTAATAATACTATAAATTACTTTGGTGTCAGTACTGTAACATTGCATGATTTGTAACTTTTTGGGTCATACAGTCAATTTTCCAACCCTCTTTGAAATTCTACTTATACGCATACTTTATATATACTGTGTTTCAACATTTACACATTTCTATATTCCATTATTTTTAATATTTATTCCATATATACTCTGTAATAATAGCATTTCCTGGAGCATATTGAAGAGTGATAAATTGAAAATAATCAATTTTTTTTTCATATGAGACTCCAAATATGATTTTTTTTCTCCAAAGTCGACAGAAAAAAACATTTATTTTTGAGTGACTCCTCTCTATTATAAATAATTTCAATTGTTGTTGGAAAATATGGAAAATATTAAAGAGCAAAAGCAAAAGAGAACAAATTTTCAACGCACATTCTTGTTATCCATGTAAACTTTTTTAAAACAATATATCTTTCATTTTAATTGGTACCAACCAAATTTTCTCTGAGGTCAACTAGTCCGTCATTATGATAGTATCTGTCTTTCATTTCAACACGTTTTATAGTGTAACAAGTGTAATCACAAATTACCTGATGTGGTAATAACATTAAGAATTATGTTTGTGTGTCAAAAAACGAGAATTTACGTTAGGTAGAAATTTCTCACATTGTTGAACAGCTCCCGTTTCATTTTTAACTAATTAAAATTGTTATTATACAGTCGATTGTTTTTTACCGTTTCATAAAAACTGAATGAAGTTGAACTGATAGACAAAGTGTAGCAAACATAAAACTGAAAAATTGATGTGTAATATAAAGTCAACATAAACTTTGCTCACAAATTCAAGAATCAATAAAAACATTTCTGAACTAAGCTTTCTTTCGACATTAACGTTTCTTGGAACTATCCATTTCCATTTTCAAAACTAAATAAGCTCGCTTGTGAAGATCACCAATTCATTTTATAATATATTCCACTACTATAAAATCTGTTTTAAAATCTGTTTTTCCGTTAATCAGCTGTCGCCCACAAACGAAGGACAACACTCAGAAGTTGAGAAACGTGTTATCTGTATTTTTTTTATATATCTACGATGTTCTTTATTCCTTACTACCAGAGGTCTTTAAGTTTCGCCTATATAACTTTTGCCACAAGTGTTGTCATAAGTGAATTTATTGGGTGTTAAGAACGGAAATAAATAGTTTTCCGAAATGTTCGTCATCTAAAGAGAACTGAGTGTTGGCATTTGTAACTGAGACCACATCTCCATTCGAATATTGATTTCCTTTTCCAGAGGTGTTAAAGTAAAATGAACATACAGCTCCAAGAATAATTCAAAGTCGCTCTGCCAACCGCAAATGACCCCAACACATTCCTTGCCAATTTTATAACATATTGTAAAAATGTGCAGACTAATAATCATATCTCCAGTTCATATCATATTTTTATGCATGCTTTGGTGAAGTGGTAATTTATGTTAATGTGTATATTTATAATCAGCTACTGACAACCCGGTAAGGTCTTAATTACGAGGTATCTCAATAATTTGAATTCAGCTAAAAACATTCTCAATTCTTTCATCAGCGATGTTAATGAGAAATATGTTCATATTGAAAGGAATTATTAATATGCATCCGTTTTTTTGGAATATAAACAATTGAAGTCGGGAGGTTTTATTTTCGAATTCAACAGGATGTTGTATAGATGGGAATGAGGACTGAAGATTTCGAAATATAGATAGGAATAAGAGTTTCCCATACACAACGTGTCAATAAACCCTTGATCGCTCAGGAGTTGAGCTTCAGGTGGTTAATACCAGTAAATCTGCATTAAAAAATAACATGAGATAAAGTATTTTACTGTACATTAATGGTTCAATAATCCTGGAGTTCTTTCCCAACCTCAAACCGTTATTTTGAACACCTCGTTAGGTATCTATTGTATAAATAAGGACAAAACCTCGACACGTGTTTCGATCCCCAACTGATCATCTTCAAGAAGAAGATTAAACTGGAAACTCTCCTAAGCTAACGCTATTTATGCTATACAGGTATACTATACAGGTAAAGCATGTAGGTATACCACCCATACAGGTATACCTCCCTAAATTAATTTTACAACTTGCCTCATCTATTATTTCACAATAAGTCCTCATTTTCAAATGTTATAGTTATTTTTTAGCTATATAAAAATTTATTTCCGAATATTCCTATCTAAGTTTAATTTTACACTGTGTCCTTATGTAGTAATCCAATATTATCATTTTAACAAGCTATATAGTATGCTATTTGGTATTGGTCCATCATCATTATTCTTAATATTATTACTTATTTATACAATCTCATAAGCATCTAGTTGTCTATTGTTGTTAACTTGTCTAACTACTCTTAATGAACTGAAGTCTATGGAATGGTTTTGTTGCAAAATATGATGGGCGACTGCTGATTTTTCAGGTTTTCCATATTTCGAGTGTGCTATGTGTTCCTTGTATCTTACTTTTATAGAACTTTCTGTCTGTCCATAATATTTTGCATCGCAGTCCTTAGATTCAATTTCGAAAATTCCAGACTTTTCCGAATTCTCGACTTTGTCTTTTGGACTTCCCAAAAGACTCCGTAGTGTATGACTTGTTTTAAAAACCACCTTCATATCTAGTTCCTTGAAAATCTTTCTAAAGTTCTTCGTATATTGGTGCTATAGAACTGAGATTCATTTATCTTGGTTTTTGTCCTTTCTGAAAGTCGAGATTCGGTTCATTCTTAACCTAAACTTCTTTTTCCTTATTATGTCATCTACAATACCCCTCGAGAAACCGTTAGTGGCTGCTATTTCCTGTATTGTGCGTCTTTCTTTTTTGAACCTGTCATGTGTTAGAGAGAAAGTCTAAAGACGATGCACTAAAAAATTCAATCCAGCACGTTTGTATTGCCCACAGTGATACAAACTGTCAGGAATATACCTCTACGTGCTTGTTTCTTTTCTAAATACATCGTATTCTAACCCTCCATATTGTCTCCTCATTACCAAAACGTCAAGAAATGGTAGTTGTCCCCTATTTTCTAATTCATACGTGAATTTTATTGATAGACATCTATTATTTAAAAGAGAAACAAAGCCCTCAATTTTCGATTTTTTGGGACCGAATTCCGCGAAAATATCGTCCACATACCTTCGCCAAATCCTAGGAAAATACTTTGATTTTTCTTTGGTTTCCAGGTAGGGGGACAAGGTTTCCCATGGCCGTTCCTTCCTGTTGTTTATAAAAGCAACTTTCTACCTGGAACTGATTTTGTTTCATACACAAATTAGTAGGAGAAACGAATTCATCAATTTCGTAATCATTGAAATTATTCTTCTCTAGTAATTCCCTGAGGTAATGCAAGGTCTGTGGAATTGGGACGCTAGGAAATAAGGAACTAACATCAAATGAATACCTCTACCAAGAAAAACCGTGCGAATATTTTTAGTTTCTAAGCTCTCCCGATTCTCCATTAGCAAACTTTCCATACGTGACTAAGCATTATAAGAAATCCCAATGACACGAATCGAACGCACTTCCTCTGACCTGTCACTGGAATCACTCTTACATGACAATTACATTAAAAGACAAGTAGTTTTTCGAGTTTTCTTGGGCTTGGGATGCATTTCCTTAAGTACTAGTCATTGTTACGCTTACAAACAATACTTAATGTCACTAATTATAATGCTATCTTAATGATTTCAGTTGTAGAAGTAAGATAATTGCTCGCCGGAATTAGATTTTCTAAGTGATTTATATTTTCATTTGTTTTTTGTTGCGGACAGGAATAATTGCACTTTGTATGCATTTATGCTGAAACGGCCTCTTCCGTCATCATTAGAGTGAAACAGTATCGGTTGGAATCGGGAAAAAAGGTTACAAGTCAACGGACACTGCGACACAAACGAGTGGGAGCCGTACTTGTAAAGGAATTCCAAACAAAACTCAACGCTGTATTGAAGACAAGGTCTTTGAATTTTCATGAAGCCACGAAAATAGAGTCAGAAGATCAGGAATAACGTTCCTTTGTCATTTTAAATTTCGATATTGACTCCTTCAATATAGTACTCATGAAATCTGTTAACTTTTTTGAGACGTCTTAATTAGTTAATGATTTCAATGACTTTTTCAGAGAAATTCTGTCCAGTGTGCCTCAATATTGAATGATACCCACATTAAATTTCCTTGGGAAGTTGGGTATTTCTATTTGGGTGGCAACTAATAGCTGACTTGAAGAAATTTTGAAATCCTTGATAATGCTAAGTCGAGAAGATTCATATAATGTTGAAGTGAAGAACGACAAAAACATGTCTCTCTTCACATTCAACATTTAACAAAGCCATATTCACGGCTGGTCTGCACAAACATTTTCACTCTGTACCTAATCCTCTTCATCAAAGTCTTTGATAAAAAATAGAAGTAGTTGTGATAATATGGATCCTTGAGAAACATCAGCATTGTTGACAATACCGGTAGATGTATCATATAATACCTCCGAAGATCGTTCTCACAGAAAGTTCCGAAGCCTAACCAAAACGTTTTGTCAAAACATCGAAGTTCAAATAGTAAACCCCTATGTCAGATGTTAGAATAAATCTTGGTAGAGTCCATGCTTGTAATTTTGCGAAGCAAAGATAGATGACATGAAAGAAAGGATCATCTGAGGATCTTCACTTCTAATTCATCTACTTCATGGGTTTGATTTCTAGCAAATTTGTAAGGTCAAATAATCTACAGAGGGCTGGTGCAATTTAATTGAAAAAGTTCTCAAGAATGACAATAAATACTTCTCAAAACCATCATATTAACGACTTACTAGAAAAAAACAAGGATCCAATACCTTAGAACCTCAGCAACTTTTGATTATCCTGTCGAAAAATGATATCACATTGTAAATTGTACCTACAGTGGGGTGGGAGGGTGGTATTTGTTCCTAAAAAACTGTTCAGTGGTATGCAGATTTTTCTGTATGTCAATGTGTTTTTCATATCATGAAATTTTTACTTCGAATTGCTTTAGACTCTACTATACGGTCTATTATATATTATCATCTGGTCAATTAATGCTTATGAGCATGAAAAAAGCTGGAAAGATTTTCTGTGCATCATTACTATTGAGCAACATTTTAAGAGAAAACCGCTTAGTTACATCCTTTGTTGAACCATGAAATGTCGTTGGATCGTCGACTTACTGAAAAGGAAGAATTTCATGAATGTTATCAAGGTGAAAGTTGAAACTTGTTATTTGATATATTCTGTGTATTCTGTGTCAAGTTTTCCACTGTTTTGGATTGATTTTCCTCAATTATTTTTGGTAATTAATTAAAAAAAAAATGGTTTGTAGTCAGATGAACACAACGGATATATCACGTTGGCATTCTGAAGTCAGGGTACATAATACCAGCGGATTCTTCTTTTCGGAAATGAATTCTTATTGGATCGTTTGTGAATCTATTAATCTAGTTAGTGTCATGTACCAAATATGGATATTTCATGAATATCAATTAGTTATAAACAATAAGAACATAACTCTTCCTAATAACGCTTAATTTATATCGTTTAATGATTTTTTTCTAGTAATCTTCCAATTGAAACAGTTGAGATAGTTGAGATGGTTGAGCATCTGTTAAACAAAAACCATTCTAATCCTGTAGTAAATCAGGAAATTCTTGACCTACTTTCTCTTTATCTGTCTCAGAATTATTTTCAAGTTGGTCGAATTTGTCAACTACATTCGTCCATCAAATAAATTTATCACTGAAGAATCAAACTAGTTTAATCTTCCTGTTGAAGGTAATAACGAATTGGTGTTGGAATGACACTCCAAAAGCATTCATTAATACAACAAAGGTTCCAAACAGTTCACAATGGAACTAGAGACTCAAGGGCCTCTAGTTTTCTGGAAAATACCTGAAAATGCCTTCAAAGAGACTTGGTACAGCGAAGGAGAAATCTTGTATTTCAGGAAAGAAGATGCGAAGTCCAAATTTATGTTGAAGTGGAGAGAGAGCGGAAGAATAAATTCATTTGGAAAAACCTTACTAGGAAGGCTATCTATTGAAGTTGCACGTCACTTCCGTTGAAAACGCTAGAAAAACTACTTCACAGGTACATCAGGGTCATATCACTGGCTATCATACCATTACATCGAGACCAACATGCATACAGGTCAGGTATGTCAACAGAAACGGATCATGTCGGGTAACAGAACTAGTAGAACATACTTACAAAAACAAGAAAGTTCTTTTAGCTGTTTTCTTGGACATTGAGGGCATATTTGATGATACGTTGTTAGAACCAATCATCCAGGCGTCGAGGAGAAGAGGGATCGACAAGATAAGCTGTAGGTGGATAGACTGCATGCTTAGGGACAGACTGGTACATACAACTAGTCTGTCTGGGGGAAATAGTCGTGGCACTGGTAGCAAGGGGCTGTCCTCTGGAGGGGTTCTATGCCCTCTGTTATGGAACCGTGTAATGGACGAGATATTATGTCTCTTAGACCACAATGGGTATGAAACATTGGGCTGTGCAGACAACTTCGTCATCTTAGTCCAGGGTAAATTCAATAATGTAGTGAAGGGATGCATGCAGCAGGCTCTGAATATTATAACATGATGGACCGAAGAAGAAGAGCTTAATATAAGCCCATCCAAATCGACCATAGTAGCATTCACGAATAGGACTAAAACGGAGAGTCTCGGACCTTTAAAACTTCGAGGTGAGGAAATACAAGTGTCTGGGGAGGTTAAATATCTGGGAGTAATTCCAGATTCCAACCTGGAACCAACACATGTAAAGGATAAAAAGGAAAGCGGAGGTAGCACTGATGCTAGGCTATACATGATGGCGGTTAAACCCATGATAACATACTCATCTCTGGTCTGGTGGCCAAAGATGTAGCAGGCGAGGTGTAGCAAACTAGGCGAGGTGCAAAGACTTTCACCTCCTTTATACTTTATGACACTGGGGGAGACCAGGAACAGAAATTTCGGAACATATTGAGGAGCACATATGGAATATGTAAACGGACCACATGACACCGAAGTACACCTTTAACACAAACTTCACTGCTAAAAGCATAAGCCGTGAGGAGTGGACAATCATTAGTCATCCCGAAAACATGTTTGGAAAAAAACACCTAGTATACAGATGGATCGAAGACCAAACATGGAATGGGAGCTGGAATATACCGAGCAGATACAAATTTAAACTACAGATATACGTTAGGACTATACAGATCCGTCTTTCAGACGGAAGTGTATGCTATCTTGCAGTGTGCGAGGCTTAGTCTGGCCGTACACGGACCACATATTTGCAGTTGAGGCAACCACAATATTGTGGTCACGTTGACTGCACTTCGTGGTTGACCCAACCACATTTTTGTGGTCGACTTGCCGTCATATAAACCAACTGACAACTGACATTAAAAATTGAATGCTGTGAGACCAATATGAGAAAAAGTACACCACGTGTACGCGGTTGGGCACGACTGCAAGTTTGTGTTTAGTGTACGGCGAATATCTCGATGACATCTCGACGGAGATCAGCAGCAAGTTGACTGTAGATGTCCGTTTTGACTGTTGTGAACGCCCGTGTACGTGTAGTGAAGTATTTCTTATGGGCGCTTGAGTTCGCTGGAACCAGACTGCAATTGTGTGGTCGATTCGACCGCAAAATGTGGCTCGTGTACGGGCGCTTTTACTGATTTGAGACCTCAAAGAGATGAGTGCATCAATATTTTAACAAACCCGAAGCTGGCATCAAAACTGCTCTGGGAATGCCATGAAGAACTGAATGAACTCGCAAACAGGAACAAATCAACTTTTTACTGGGTGCCAGGGTATTCAGGAATCACAGGTAATGATAAAGCTGATGAATGCGCTTTACACGGATCATCAACTTCATATATAGGTCCTAAACCAGCTCTGGGAGTACCAAAATCATTGGTATTAAGCCAGATTAGCACCTGGACTAATACGAAGCACAAGAGTACTGGACAAAAGTATCTGGCAACAAACACAGTAGAACTTGTAGACCCTAAATTAGGGAACCGTCCGAGAAAAGAACCGAAGAAGTACTTCAATGTAGTTGGGATCGGCTCAGAACAATTATAGGGTTACTAACCGGTCATTGTTCGCTTAAAGGACACCTGAATAAAATGGGGCTGTACAATGGAGACCTCAGCTGCAGATTATGCAACGAAGGGATAGGAATAGCTCTACACATCTTATGCGAATGTAAGGCACTGAATCATAGGAGGCAGGCAATATATAAACGTACTAAATTACGCCCAGAAGAATATGACCAACATACAACATGGAACCTGTACAAACTAGTACGGGGAACGAGACTGATGGAATGGGTGTCATGAGAAGCTGGAACAATAAACGCAATAAGCCCAAGAGGCTGCAGAGTTTTCTGGAGACTTGGACTAAATGGACAAGTCAGACAGCTCCCTAGGTACAAAAAAAAGTGTTGCACGTGATGTACGCGTCTCCAACCAGGTGGATGGCTGTTTTCTGGATGGAATCTAGCAACTTTAGGGTATGTTTGGGGACAGAGCTCCATACATTAGAACAATTCCTCAAAGAAGGTCTGATCTGACTTTATAAAGCATCAAAAGTTGAGTTTTATAGTTGGAAACAGTGTTCCAAGCTTTTGAGAAGCAGCCTTTTCAATTCCAGCACCATGATTGTGCTTTATCTACGGAGTTTTTGAGCCTAGGAGCATTATTATGTATTTTTGCTACCATCTCCGAAACAGAGAAATTGTATTTGAGAAATAGTACCAAAAAGAGCAGAGATATTGAAATACCAATCAGTGTGGACGATATAAATGAATTCTACTGTTCGATTGGACAGAAATTGAGTCAGAATATTGTGATACCGTATGATCCACTGATTAATTTAGAAAATGTTGCAATCAATGAATCTCTTCAATCAGATGATACGAATATTGATAAACTGTTTTTGTTGATATAAGGAATAAATCAACATTTGGTTATGATGAAATTTCAATCAAAATTATTGAAAATCTTTCGATAGAAGCGCTCAGAACTCTTGTATCACTAATCAATCTTTCATATAGAAATGGCAGGTTTCCATCCTTTCTAAAATTGTCGATAGTGATTCCTTTATATAAAAGTAACTCTGTAGATGATCCTTCAAATTATCGACCGATATCTCTCATTCCTACTATTGCAAAAATAATTGAAAGCAAGTTAAGAAAAGACTCAATGAATTTCTCCTTTGCCATAACATTATAAGGAAAAATCAATTTGTATTCCAGAGCAACAAGAGCACAAATGATAAAATGTTATCTTTCCTGTTCGAGGTGTATTCCAATATGAATGATGGAGATGCTGCTGTAGCAGTATTTTGTGACCTTACAAAAGCGTTTGACTGTGTTGATCATAAAATACTGCTACGAAAGCTGAATATCTATGGATATAGAAGGATAACACTACGGTGGTTTGAGTCGTATCTCAATGGTCACAGTCAGATTGTGAAAACGATTGAATGTTCAAACAGTATTGAAATAAATACTGGTATACCACAGGGATCGGTTCTCGGCCCCATATTGTTGCTCTTGTATATTATCGATATGTATATCTGGAACATTCACTGTTTTAGCTGACGACACCACTATATTGTAACATAGTAGAGGTATAGATATACTCAATGAGACAATAGCTCATGATATACAAAAAATCAAGTCTTGGTGTGATTCCAATCTACTCCTCCTTGAGATTTCGAAAACGAATATCATGACTTTCAAATGTTCACTTCAGAATTTATCTGTAGCGAGCGGTATCATTGAGAAAAGAGAGTGTACTAAATTTCTGGGGCTGTATATAGACGGTGGATTGGAATTTGACGCTCCCATCAGATGAATGAAAAGTAAAATTTCCACCAGCTGTTATGCAGTGAGAGTTATTGCTAGAGAACTGGGAGTTTATATTGCAAAAAC
>WOGN01010610.1:0-10334 GCA_015342105.1 Leptinotarsa texana | reverse complement strand
CACTTATTTTATTTCTCTTTTTTTAATATTGAGTTATACTGAAATGTACTCTCACGACTGTATAAACCTGTGATAATCTTTTGTTGTATTTTAGTTATATATTTATACCTTAGTCACTTAAGTTTTCATATGTTCAATTTGAAAACTTCAATAAACTCTATCTATCTATCAATTTTTCTGTAACTCGCCACTAGATGGCACTGTAGAACGCTTTTTGGAACAGCAGCGATACAGTACTAGTATAAAATATAATAATAATATAATAATAATTTCCCATAGCCAATAGATATAATTCAAATTCATCAAAAAAAGAACAACATATCCGGTGATAGGCAGAACTCTGTTATTATTCCCAAGCAGAATTAATAATGAAGTGCTTACGAATTTAAAAAAATTGGCTCAAAATAGTAACATAGGTTACTTTTTCGTGAATTTAAAAAAAAAACAAATCTTGGTTCAGGTCAGCAGCCACAGTGCTTTTTTTTATTAGTCAGACCGAGTATTTTTTGTAAAGATTTTATAGAAATATCAATAGGGAGGTTGAAATTAAAAAAGTTTTTTTCACCTCTATCGAAACATTAGAAAATCCGTGTTAGGAATAACACGTTAAAAGGTAAGACCTCGTTAATCCTTAGCTCGCACACGGTTCTACTTCTGAGGGTTGTCGTTCGTAGGGGGGCGACAACTGATTAACGTAAAAACAGATTTCAAACAGATTTTTTTTATTAGGTCAAACCCCCTCAAACAAAATTCCGTGGACGCCTTTGCCCCATGAATGGGATTAGAGGTTATAGTAGGCCATCGCCGATGAATCATGGCACGTACGGAGACGGGAGACTGCAAAACAAATGAACGTAATTTATAAACCGCTCCGATTCTGAGAAGGGCGAACGTTTCGTCGTTATAAATCGGCGAACGATGTATGGCGGCTATTAAAATTCGCGTGATTAGAATCAGCCACGTGACGTGGAAACCACCAAGGTTTAGGAGATTGGTTATTTGTTATTTAACGAGTCAATGTGCCAAAATTCGCATTTTGAAAGTTTATACAAACATTAGTGAATTGATTGGATGACTTTTTGGTCGTTCGAGCCGGATAATTCCAATTTTCCAATTTCCAACTTCCAACGGAAGTGAAGTAGGTATATGAAATACTGAAGAATGTAAAGAATTCTTCTACATCGGATATTTATGAACATACTACAGTGATATATAAAGAAAATATTGAATCTCTTGTTAGCCCAATTACTCATATCATAAACTCCTTTCTGTGTGACAATATTTTTCCAGAAAACCTTAAGATGGCAAAAATAATTCCAATCTTCAAAGCAGGGACAGGGAAGATCTGAATAATTACCGTGGAGTAGTTCTCTTATCTATTTTAGCAAAATTAGCTGAGAAAGTGATTTGCCTCAGAATAATTAATTATTTGGAGGAGAACAGTTCTTCCTCAGAACATCAGTATGGTTTCAGGAAAGGAAAATCTACAACTGAAGCAGTGAGAAGGTTAGACTGTGTTTGACTGTGTCAATCACACTATACTAATTGACAAGTTAAAATACTATAGATTTTCTGACTCCGCAATAAAACTGATGACCTCATACTTTCAAAATAGATCCCAAACAGTTCATTGTAATAATCAGAGCAGTTCAAGTCTGTAATACGCAAAGGTGTTCCACAAGGAAGAGTATTTAGACCGCCATTGTTCTTGATTTATATAAATGACATACCCAAAAGCATAAAAGCATTAACAACCTTGTTTACCGATGATGCTACCTTCGCAACCAGAATCGAAAAGAATTCCACAAGAATTGATAAAATGATAGGCTCGATCATTAATCAAGCTACTGAGTGGTTCACGGCAAACGAACTAAGTTTGAACACACACAAGACTCGGGCACTTATTTTCAATACCAAGAATACTGCCAATCAGAGCGTAAAATTTCTAGGACATATTATTGATCCCAACTTAAATTGGAAACTTTATGTAGATCAATTAACAAGCAAGTTATCAAAATCAATATTTGCAATTAGACGGATGAAATCGCTAGTGAACTTGGAGGCAGCCATCTCTGCTGACCATAATAATAGTAATAATGATAATATGTTTATTCATCAACAACATTGAGTTTGTACAGTTTATAACAGAAATCGTATGTGAAGGAATAAACACTAGAACAGCCATAATGAAATATATCCGCGCATGGCTATAGTTCTGGCTATAACTCCCAGTGATAATATCTATATAAAACAATCGCAGGACAAAAGAAATTAACGAAGTGCTACATATTGTAATAAATCTGTAAAAATATTGTAGAAATAAATTAGTTTAAGACAGTTAATGCTTTAATTCGTTACAATATATAATTTTTTTCATTTTCTTTTTTTTTTAATAAACGGTAAAAGTTTATTCATTCAAGTATCTAATGAGTGTAATTCTCTGATTTTTAGAATGAAATAAAACTAGTTAAATTATAGTACCTAAGTGAAGAGAAAATGTGGTTATTTTCGCAATATTGACTATGCTGTAGCAGTTATAAAGAAGGGAATTGAATTTCGTGTCCCTATGTTTGGATCCTCATAACCATGAAAGAATGAGATCCCATATCGCTATTCCAAATAACAGATTAACCTCTACGAATGAAAAAATTATTGGTATCAGATTATTCAACTCTCTACCAGATGTTATCAAAGAAGCTCCAATAGCCATTTTTAAAGCAAAACTGAAAACTCACTTAAAATGCTCTGCCTATTATGACATCTACGAATTTAGATTTCCTCAATGTTAGTCAATAAACTGTGTGAACTGTGTATTGAACCCATTTTAACAAACATGCAAATAAATTTTATATTTTGAAATTTGAAATCCAAAAAACAGTGACGTGAAAATGTATAATTATTATTGTGAAATCCAATATGTATATTTTATTCATGAACAAATTTTATTTTGTTTTGGGATTATGTGTAGTCTATGACTTGTCAAAACACTATGTCCTGTGTTACTGACCAATAAAGTACAATACAATACAAACGTCTTACGGTAAGGATTCAACTAGTTCTCCGAGAGATAACTAGTTATAGGTCATTCGAGTGCTTTCACCTACCCCTCTTTCCGCTCTCCTCTTCACCGGTTCAGAGGGAGTTTACCGTTTTTCCGCTTGAATGCGTCGTTAATAATAATAATATATTATATATATTATTATAAAAACATTATTTGTAGCAGGTCAATTACAAGATATATGTACAATCAAAGTACCTTATCAAAATTAATAAAATATGAGATGGATATATACATACATATATACATGCACATATACAGACACATGTAAAAAACAAATATACATTACATTAATAAGATAAAAATTAAAAAGTATAATAAAGAATTATTGTGTCAACATATAGTCTGTATCTGAAAATATTCTTTCACTGTGTAGAGACTGTGAGCTATTAAGAATTTTTTATCTTGAATTTAAATTCGGCATAACTCAATTTTAGAAAATGGCCATCTATAAACCTTGTGCAAAGCTTTCACAGCTGGAGTCATGATTGCAGAGAAGAAAATTCCGAGCTGGTACAATGTGTTACATTTGTGACTGCTTTACATTTTGCAATTCTTGAAGGTATTGCAGCAATTTTTAATGCATGCATGTACCTTTAAGGGTTCTTCGATCAGCTATTGCAATTATAATTGCGGTGGCAGAAGAAATGGAGTCCACACATAAATTTAATGCAATTCTTCTTGCAAGTGAAATTATAGTTATAAATATGATTTACGTTTTGCCAATCTGAATTAATGTTACTAATTAGTAGTATTACCTAGAATGTTTTTTGATAACCAGTCATTCAGTCCCACTTATTAATACAAATTAGTGAACTTTCTTTTTTGATCAAAAAATACCTTACCTAGAATAAGTTGTACACCAAATCTTATAAATATCATATTCGAAAATATATCTTTTAAGATCCAATGAAAGATGAATCTGATATCAATTATTAGATATTTTCAAGTTTTTAGAAAACTGTTGAAAAAATGTTTACCTCACCTGAACAAAAATACTCGACGGGCGATTCGCAACCCATTTAGCATCATCAGAGTGTTTTCGAAAGAATAATTTCACGCCAGAAGTTCCATATTATACCTATCAATATTTTTTTGGATAATTAGGTTCAGAGTTTTCATAAACACCCTGTACTGTGAGCGGATATACAGTTCAAATCCAGGTTTCAAATAATATCAATTGGGTACATCCTCAAAGATTAATTTTAAAAAATGCTAACTTCAAACTAGTTTAGGGAGTACAAGCATGAGACGGAAAGGCAAGAATCGATTTCTCAATGTGATGATTATTGGGCCACAAAGTTAAGACCCTTGAACTTGATGTAAAATTTAAAATCTCACCTGAGAAACAAATAATTAATATTTACTTTCATTTCTTAATTTGAATACTGATTTATTGTAATAAAACAGCTGACACCGCCTATTTCTCTATAATAACATAAACATATAATACTCTGTTTAAAAGATTACTGCCACTGACAGCTGACGGCAGTGACATTGGAAACGAAACGTCACTAATGTCAGTCACCAGCGACCGACTTGGATCTGGAGTGCGTTCCACTAGTTGTGTCTTATTTCAATATTGGTGCAGGCCCAACAGAACATAATTTCAGCACAATATGTTATTCAACAACACCAGTAACAATAAAGATCAAGTTCTAATCTACTGGCAACTGGAATACAAAATCCTATTATGTTCTCATTATTTACAAGTGAAATAGGTACATTATTGTATTATTGTTAATATGATCACAATAATTATTTTTACATTTCATCAACATGAAATCAGAATACTTGTCGAAGTTCTGACCTAAAAGTAATCCAAGCTACCTTTTACGAAATTCTTCCGTTATTGAAGATAATTATATAGGGTGCACAAGAAATTCAAAAAAATATACTTGACCAAAATTACTTAAATATTATATTTTGCACATTATCATTATGTCTAATTCAAAACCAAGTTATGAACAAAATCAGAATTTTATTCAATTTTACAAAATATAGCTACTGCGACTTATATCTAACAGTTATAGGTAGGTACTAAACAAAATGAGTTTTGTCATTTTTTGGTCTTACTGTGGTACTTTTTCCTTGAAATTCTAAATTTAACAATTTACTGTGATGATATACTCAGCACTTTAAATATTTGGCAGTAACTTTCCGAATGATTTTGATTTCATGACATTCTTCACCTTCAACTGGCCCGGACACTTTCTGCTATTACAGGAAACTGGTCGGGTACGTTGTGAAATAGAGTTCACTGTCAACCCTCAATTTATTGATCGTTTTCATAATTTTTATTTTGATAATTTGTCAATAAATATATTAACCAAATATTCAATAAGGGAAAATAATTTATAGTAACATGGGTGACACATCTTTTGATATAAATAAAAAGAAGTGCGGTAGGTTTTTTTGGTGATATTGATTTTACACCGATCGGATATATCTGTCAAAAATCCTAGTATGAAGCTTTCTGTGATGTGTTAGAGGCTAGAGGTAAAAACGCAACACAAAAATCCAAAACAAGTACTTTGAATTCGTACTTGAATATCATAACTTCATCTATTACTACATACAAGCGGTAATCTCGAGTGTACTTTGAATATTACAGGAATATCGTTGTAATATATTTTCAAACATAAAGACAAAGAAACTAATAATATATCCTATGTATAATAAGCCGAACGCGCCTTCAACATGAATCCATTTCAATTTAACCACAAAGTTTCTGTTCTTATGGTTGTAATAATAAAATTTTACTGCCTTTTGTACACTGGAATCCATAGATAATCTTGTTGCCTGAAACATAAATACACTCTTTATTTTTCAGAATAATATATGAAGAGGTCATTATATAGGTAATAAAAATTTTAATGTCCAACCAATACAAAATATTATGCAAAAATTCAATTTCATAGGACCGTTAGCCTTTGTTTCCTTGATGGTGGTGATGAAATTATTTTAAATTATATATAACAAAGAGAGTTAAGAACCTCATTTTGCCAGTGAGAAATTAATCCAGTTTCAAACACTCTCAAAATAAATGAATCCAAGAGTGGTAGTAAAACGGAACTCTTTCGGGTCATCATAACACATTGCTCCCAATAAAAATCTTCTTTCATCAAATGGAAATTTCCAATCACATCTTTTTTTATATAAGATCCAATTGCATAGTTTTCTGAAATGAATTTGAAAAAATCAACATCTTTTTATGAATAATACATGAAGTACTCAACTGTTTGGTAAACGCTCCAAAGAAAATGCAAAATTTGATGATTTCGAAAGTTCCCGCAATTTTTCTTCATTTGTTGGTACAAATCTGCTTACTATAATTTTGTATAAAGGCTAAAAAAATGTATAATTTCAGATAATCGGCATAGTCCTTATTGAAGCTATTGACCGTTTAGAGATTTTGATATATCAGTAGCGAAATATATTGTAAAAAGATTATTCTAGCAAAAAATAATTCGCTATTTTTTTATCCAATGAGGCAAAGATTTTCATGAATTTTTGAAATTATTATATATTATTAAGCAAAGTTCGCGTCGGCCGGTCTGCCTGTCTGTCTATAAATAGAAAATAACTACTGAACGCACTTTCATAACGGTGTTCACTAATGCTTGAAAGATAAGAACCAATCTCTTTCAAAATTAGATTAATAGTTGTGGACATACTTTTGTTTGAGCGAATTTAATCGGAGGCCATTATTATTAGTTACAAACTGATATGATAGAATAAAAATGGGATAATTTGTAATTTGCTATCCGTGTGAAGTCCGGTCGGTCGCTAGTATAGTATATATAATAATTGTAAAATTATTTACAACACAGGCCGCGACTTCGTTTGCTATAATTTCAGTTTTTGGGTTCTCCAAGATTTTCTATCAGCAAAAAGTTCCCACGTATTTGCCTTCATCTTTGATTCATAAGAAAATCATTTTACAAACTATAAATATATATATAGTTTCAGCCGAATCAGCTGAACACAAATTATTTTATAGTTTTGTTTGATGAAATTCTTCAAATTCATTATAACTTTTTGATTCAGGAACCAATTCATACAAATTGAACACTAAATGTTGTGGGAAGCTATCACAACACATCAGTGAAAATCGAAAACAATAATAATTTTTCTCAAATTTCTTCAGTTACACTTCTATGCATTCATTTTTATTGATAACCCTAGTGTGTTATTTGAAGTTTTACTTATACTCCTATTACTGTCCGATAAATATATTTTTTTTAATTATTACATCCTCAGCTTTTTCAATTGACAGTATCCATCCATATTGAGTGGCTCCCCATAATAAACCGCTGTTCGCAAACTCTTCAACTGTGTTGATGGGAGAACTGTATCTTGGTAAGGTCATTATAGTGGATAATCCGCTACTGTAGGAACTAGACAAGAATAGGCTAAAAGTAAAGAGAAATCCCATAAAATATTTTCCGATGCTTCCTTCGGGAATTTCCCTCCTAGACACCACTTGTTGTACAAATAGTTTGGCAATACAGAAAACGGACTGACTGAAGATTTTCAAACCGTTTGCATATTTTGTGTTGCACTTGAAACTGGAAAGGAAAAAAAAGTGATTCAACTACTCTTCAGTAAAAATTTCTTACCTTTTTCCTTGAATATAATGCATTCCGGATTGGACTAATATGCAAACAAAAAACATAGAACCCACGGCTACCCACATGGCTTTTGAATACGAATATAATGGTGTTAACCACCCTGCTGCCAGCCTAAGAGAAGATATGTATACCTAATAAATAACAATTAAATAATGAAACACCTCACTTACTTCGGTGCTGGTACTAAGCAGGTTATTCCAGTTCGAATCATTGGTTTTGATAAATCAAGAAAATGATAGTCAGCTTCCCACGTATATAAAGCACCTTCAAATGATTCCCAAATCAATGAAGTTTTTACTCACACGTGAAATCTGTAGGTACTTACTGAAACCTATATCTGCCCTGTCCTTTAGTAAATTGCCGAGGAGGCCGAAGCCTGTCCAATTTTCAAAAATGTCTCCCCAATAACCTTCTTGGTTCACCACCAATTGTGGAGTCATATTATATTGCTTGGCAAATAATAAAGCAGTCATCATTTCGGATCCTTTGTGTTCGTTTTCACTTGAACCTTGATGAAAAATAGATTTAAATTGTTAAAGCTTTGTTAAAGGATAGTACCCTTAACATAATAAAACGGGAACGAGTCCTTTCAATTTATAAATGAATTGAAATTAGAAAATATTGGTCAAAAATGGCCGATGTATCAATTTCAAAGAGTTAGGAATAATTATTTAGTGTTGTATGAACATAAAACGTTGAAGGGATCGATCATGCAACAAAGACGCTTTAAATATTAAGTAAAGAATAGATTAATAGTAAAAAACAATGTTTGAATATAGAACCTACTTTCTTGAAGTCGGTTGAAAATACAAGGTCCCGTTTTGAGTAAAAAAATAAATGGTCACGTTAGGTATGTCATAAAACGGCCACTTCATTGAATTCAGTACACTTCGAAAATTATAGACTTGTGACTAATGTTTTCCACTGTCAAAATATTTGAATATCTACCTTGAGAAAACAGATATAGTTTCATAAAAATTGTGAAAAAAAAATTCAGACTTCAATTGATTATCGCCCCAGTTATTATTTATTACTGAATTTTCATAAGCTTTATTTGTACCTACCTATAACACTGTAGGGCTCATATTGGAATGTTGCGAACCTAATTTTTCGTTTCATCTGGTTGATAAGTTTATTTGGATATAAATATTCATTCAATTTGTATGAATTATTTTTTGAAAACCACATATCTACAAATACTCCTTTGATGTTGTCTTCCGTGCCTACGTACTTATGTGTCCACAGAGATATAATTTCGTCTGGCACAAAAAAATTATTGGTTTCGTGATACTCTTTTTCTGAGTTAGCAACCACCAAGTCAGCGACATAATGCAGTTCCTTCATTCCGAAAATGTCTTTCATGTTTTCCATCATATCCTCTCCTGGCAGAAACAGATACTTTCTATTATTGAATCTTTCGGTAGTCAACCTAATTTCATGTTCTATCGTTCTAAATACCAAAGTCGGTTTGTTGCTTTTGACGATAATTCCTTGGCATCCATAATACCGGAGAAATACTTCGGGGTGAACGAAAGTTTTCCAAATATTCACCCGAATATTCACAATGGGTAATACTCCGTTAAAATAGAACCTATTTTCATCATCTGTAAACGCTAAAATACATCTGCAATTCATGAAATACTGTTGAATGATCAAGTTTGCCAAAACGTCCACGTAGACGTTCATATTTAAAAATGATAAGGTATCGGTGTGACATCTCTTTTATAAAAACTCTTTACGGGGTGGCTCAAAATTTTTGGCGAGCTAGTTCGTCAACAAATGAATATATGCCCATTAAATAATACTTTTAGAATGGTCCACCCTTCAATTGTGAATATTTCATTATTATTCTTCTGTATACGTTGGATGTGTAAACGTTATTTCACAGAAATTGTGGGGTATTTGTGGTTACATGTATACAAATGTTTCACAAACTGTTAATATAATTTGAACTAACGATATTTGCTTACTGTTCAGAAAAGTATAGTTGTAATTTTCTTTTGTCAATATTTGGGTACGTGTTTTCATTTTATCAACGTATCTACATACAGTGCGGACGTAAATAGTTCCCCTCTTTTTAACTTCTAAACGCGACATGATATCAAGGTCGGATGAGATTTACGTAAAAAGGTATCATTTTCAGTACCTATTCATAAAAAAAAAACAATAGGCGACAGTTATAACAGATCTAATAAACAGCCTTGGATAGTCTCTTCTTCTTTAGGAAGGAGTTTCATACAGTCATTAATGGAATAAAACGAAAGCGTTGAAGGGCCACACAAAAATATTTTTTTCGATTTGTATAATTCTGACTTTCAACTCAGAATTCTGACTTGCAAGTCAGAATTTTGCCTCAGATGCTCTAACAGATCACTGCGTATCCAGCAAAAATACATGTGATGACATCTATGGTTTGTGCAGGATATTAATAGCAGAAAATCGATATTCTCTACCAAGAAAACCCAATGCAGCTGTTTAATTATATAAAAGTTTGAGAGATGGCATTTTTACATTATTGGGCTAATTAAAGTGATGAAATTCATTCATTCATGATTTAAATCATTTCAGAAAGAAGTTATGCAGGATATAGTATTGGCCAAGCTGTAGATAAAAGTGAGAGGCTCTTTTCACACAAAATAAAA